>PVIW01011130.1:0-39536 GCA_004026585.1 Noctilio leporinus
TATATGTCTATTCTTATGCCAGTACCATGCTGTTTTGATGACAGTAGCCTTGTAGTATTGTTTGAAGTCCGGTATTGTGATTCCTCCTACCTTGTTCTTCTTTCTCAAGATTGTGGTGGCTATTCGTGGGCATTTTTGGCTCCATATAAATTTTTGAAGTATTTTTTCTATTTCTGTGAAGTCTGTCATTGGTATTTTAGGAGTTGTTTTTGATACATTCTCTTGCCCTCATCAGTGTTGGCAAAACTGTCAGCTATGGAATAAATCCTTCATCAAAATGCATCTTTTCAATGCTGAGATAGAAGGTAAGGTTGCCCTCTGCACATGGAGTCACCCTACACCACAGTCTCTAGTTGACACCTTGAACACAGGGTCCAGTGAGTCAGGAACAGATCACCTCTGACGTTCAAAGGGACTCATTCATTCCCCCTTGTTTGGTTCTCCTGTGATTGGTAAGGCCACCTTCAGGGCATGGGGTAAACACATCCATGGGTAAAATGGGCTTTCTTTCCCAAACATGCTTTCTCTCTCTCTCTCTCTCTTTGGCAGTGTGGCTCTCTCAAATGGGCTTTCTATTGGGTGCCCTGTCTAAGTGGATTAAACCCATCCCCAGGGTACCTGGCTGGCGCTTTCGTCATTGGTAAGGTCACTCTCAAACACAGGTAAACACAGTTGTATCTGTATTTCTCTGCTGGTGTGGACTATAACTCTCCATCCTGCATCTGGAGCATATATAGTCTGTTACCAGATTTCTGACCCTTCAGGGGGCCAAAGCAGCCCCTCCAGGCTTTTCGCTGCTGCTAATCTCATTGGAGCAGAGATTTTATTTATACTACACATTGACAGTCCTTCAAGCTTTATTGAGAGTCTCAATAGGTCTTCTTGCTTGACATTTCGGACCTTCCATTCCCTTTTCAGACTCCTTAAAAGTTGTCAAAAGCAAATAAGAGAAATCTTATACTTTCTCTACAAAAATTAGTAATTTGTATTATGTGTATGGTCTTTACATGTTCAGTATTCATGTGTGTGGTTTTTACATGATATACATTTGTCTGTGAGCTACAAGTGGAGCATTTGCTGCCTCTAGAAGGCATAACTAGGGTATAATAGTCTATTTGCCTAAAAATTACTACATACTAATATAAAAATTAAGCAGGATCCTATGTTCTGGACAAAATATTTGATATTAAAACTGGTTTAAGTTTGATTAATATCTTTTAGGCTTATTACAAAAATAGTGTTTTACAGAAAGTTTATATTATAATCTTTTGGTTAAGTATTTTTGGCAACCTTCCCAAAGTTTAAATTTAAAGAACTGGGAAATGATTTTTGAGTCATTCCATTTGGCCCCTGAAATACCTCAAGGACTTGTTTTCCCTTCTTACAAAAAAGAAACTTTTGAATCAATTATGTTTATTTAATATGCTCAAAATTACATGGGAAGCTTTGCCAAAAATAATATTTTATTTGTATACATACATTTTAAAAATCAAAATAGATCTTATAGAAATTTCAACCTGCCCTACAAAAGAACATGCAAAGATTCAGAATCAAGTTCAAATAGGAAGCTCTCAGGGGAAACAGGTATCCTGTCAATGATACTGGACAAGCCAAGTGTGATGGTTCCCTATGGGGACATCAAGCAGTGGTACTCAGGGTATTTGTAATCCACACTGGGAATTTCTGATTTGTTTCCAATGCTCAATGCACACTTCCAGTAAGTCCTGTAAAACATTTAAAAACCTTACATACTAACCCTGGCTGGTGGCACAGTGGATAAGGCACTAGCCTGCGAACTCAAAGGTCACTGGTTCTATTCCCAGCCAGGGCACATAACCAGGTTGCAAGCCAGGTCTCCAGCCAGGTCCGTAGCTGGAGGCAGGTGAAGGACAACCGTACATTGATGTCTCTCTCCCTCTCTGCCTCTCCCTACTCCCCTCTCTAAAAATAATAAATAAAATCTTAAACAAAACAAAACAAAACCTTACATACTCTCAGGTCTTTATACATGTTAAGATTGTGTGTTGTATCTAAAAACATGAGCTTTATGTTGTTCCTTTATGTAATTTCATGGTACTTATTACTCATCAAGATATTGTTATCTTGAAATATATTTTACAAAGAAGCACAGTTCTTTATTAACTGCATTTTAATCAAATGTACAACTACATCATTTTAAATTTGGTCACTGTTTTACTCCAATGAATTTGCAAATGTACTTTGAATAGGTTCATGAAAAAGACTCATCTTTAAAGTAAACGAAGATTTATAGAATTCCAAGGAATAACTGATTCATGGAAATACTAGCATAATCAACAAAATTGGTTATATGGGACTAAATAAACTAAAGATAATTGTTATTCTATGACTTTGTTCATAATATTGCTAATTTTAAATCTTTGTATCCCAGATATAAGGAAACTTTTTCCTCTACAGCAAGTTGTAAATTAAACCCTCATAAGCAATATTGAACCATTTATACATTTCTCCCCACCTAATCTCCAGAATTCAGCAACCCTTTTTTTTTCCTATGCTACTTTCTAGTTTTTATTAGCCCAACTGCAGGTTTAAATGAGATTTGCACTGTTGCAGAGTCAAAACCAGTTTTCATTGGTCTTTTCTTTAGGAAGAATACTAGTTCAGTGCTTACAAGCTGCAAAGATTTGATAGGCCCATCTCAGCCATTAATCTCATTTTGGGAACATCAGATTGGGGCTGGTAGCCACCTAGTCACAGGCTGGGTGTTGGTGTCACTGTTGTTGTTGGTGGTGGCAACAGCAGTGGTCTCCTCAGAGCTGCCGCCATAATGGTACATTAGATAGCGGGTTGCCTGCACACACTGCACCACCACACTGGTGCCATGACAGGCCATCAGCAGCAGGCTTCGAGGCTGTACCCAGTGAAGCAAGCGCATGAAAACCTTTGAGTAGAAGATGAGCGCTGTCATCATGTGGCCGCTGATGATCTCTGGAGACACCTTCATGTCCCTAAAGGCAGCCAGCAGTAGGCCCCAGCTGGCCATGGGACCTCAGAAGAGTGTGCTGGTCACATAATCCCGGAACTCCTTAGTCTTTATGTACTCTTTTGTCCATTGCCACAGTGCCATTATTGCCACCATGATCATGAAGCCATGGGAGCGCTGATGGATGAACAGCTAGCTCACAGTCCAGAATTCAGCAACTCTTAATGAATATTATTTTCATGGCAATATATTTGTTTGCATAAACCCAACAAGAATCTGTTCTCTTTATAATAGCACCAATTTCCAAATATGGCTTTATTAACCAAGTCTTTGGAATGTCATAATCAAAAGAGTCATTCCTGGAATCTGGATGCTGCCAGAAAGCCTTAGGGAATTAAGATTGACTTTTTAAAAAATATTTTATTTATTATTTCCAGAGAGAGGGGAAGGGGGAGAGACATCAATGTATGTTTGTCTTTCACCTGCCTCCAGCTACAAACCTGGCTGGAGACCTGGCTTGCAACCTGGTTATGTGCCCTGGCTAGGGAATCAAACCAGTAACCTTTGGGTTCAAAGGCTGGCACCTTAACCATTGTGCCACCAGGCAGGGAAGATTGACTTTTGAAGCCAATAAGAACCCCTTGGAGAAAATGGCCTGATACCTTGCTTTGTCATGTGGTTCAGGGCGATCTTTCCAGGTACGGAATGAAGGTTGCTTTCCTGAAAGATGGCAAGGAAGGAACCTGAAAACATTTTCAGCACCTGAAGAACTTGAGGAATCCATCCAAACCTATAGGTACTGTAGGCAAATCATATGGCAACTATGTGGCTTGACTTCTACGTCCTGAAGGGCTGACTAAAGCTCAGTCTGAAGGTTCCTTGTAAAATTCCAGCATAGCAGATTTAAAAGAGCCAATGTTTGCCAGGTCCAGACCCGGCAGGTCTCAGGGTCCCTGAAGGATGAACAGTGAGGTGAAGAAAAAGGAGACTGACTTTGAGTAGAGTCCTGGAGACTGGTCAGACTTGTTAGGTCTGACTGACTCACAGCTGGGAATTTTTCTTTATTTTTATAGGGAAGGTAACATAGCACCAGGGGAATAGGTACATGGCATGATTATTGAAGTGGAATAGGTTAGTACATAAATAAATCAGAAGGGACAGATTTTGTTATGTGGAACAAAGATATCCTTGACCAAGAGGGTTATTGATTAATTAGGTTGTTTGATATAATCCTACAAAATGGTGGGGCCATTCTTTGTATTTGTTCCCATGTACTTAGGTTATAATATTTAACCCATTTTTCTTCCTTCTTAACCCATCTATCTCCATTCATATATACCCCTGTCCAAGGTACAGGGTGGGTAATAGTCTGGAAAAATATGGCCCTTTTAGGGGGCTTTTCTCCCAGAGGTACTCTTAATAGGCTATTCCTCCAGTGGTCAGACAATTGATCTGCCCAGTACCTAAGTTTATCCTCAACTTTCCCAGAGGGGGAAGTGAGCAGCATTGGGGGACTTCTGCTCTGCAGTCAAGAAGTCATTCTGTGCAGAATCAGAGGAATTGTGAGAATTTTTAGTAAAGTACAGAGGTCCAAAAATCCCACCACCAAGTATTATTAGCATTATGCCTGCAAGGAGAGAGAAGCAAGAGGCCCATCCCTTGGTGCTTCTGCTGTGCACATGCATCTCATCCATCCCTACTGTGTCAAGGGTTGGCTGTTGGTTGGCTCCTGATACTATATGATCACTATTCTTGTTATGTTCATGCAAATAATCAGGCCAAATTGAAACTGGATTTATATGCAGTCGCTAATAAAATGAGGGTGATTTTAGGGAACGAAATTGTGTTTCAATGAAATCACAATGTCCAATTGTCACCCACAAACTGACAGAATCCTAGTTTTTCTAGTTTTCTTCCAAGTGAATGTTTTCTTTTCTTTTGTTACCGAGCAAAGCAGGGCTTGTTCATGTGGAAACTTGATGTATGACCCAACAATTAGTGTTGAGAAAACAGTTTTTATTTACAATATTTCAACCTTGGGGATGGGCTGGGAGCACTTCAGCTCAGAGCCTTATTGTCCCATGAGATCCAGCACTTCCCTTGCTCCCCAAAAGGCTGTAAGACAAAACCTCACCCAATAATTCCCCATTCCTTCTCTGTCAGCTCTCTCCTTCAGGATCTGGGGTACGTTATCTTCAGCTTCTGTATAATAGTCCAGGAAAGCATGTGCAATGTTACAGTGGATCATTGTGAAGCCCAGGGAAGGCACAAGTCCTTATGTCCTGAGTTCCAAGAGTACAGATTGAGCCTAGGACTTCAAGGTGGAGTCCTTGTTGGCTTCAGAGTCAGCTGGAGTAGACATGATCAAAGCAGCAGCATGCCTGCTTTCCTACTAACCCAGGTTGCATGGCCAAATCCTGACTACAAATTGTATAGCAGATTCTTCCTTCTCATTGAGGACCAGCTTCACTACAAACTGCATAGTTGCTTCTCCTGTACAGGCAGCATGGCTGAATCCACTTTTGCCTCATGGCCCCTTCCTCATGGCTCCTCTTCCTCTTCTCATCTACATTGATTCTGTCCAAATGGCCCTTTCCCATGGCAGACCACCTCTCCTACAAAGCTGCCTTGCTGCTACATCTTGGCTCTCTTCCTACATACCAGACCTCCTAGCCGACTCCCATCTATACCCTTTCAGACTGCATGGCTTCTCTCTGATGAGCCTTCATCATGGCCCCACTTTTCAAGGATGCCTGACCTTCTTTTCAATGCTGACCCAGAGCACCATATGTTATTGTTATGAAAAGCATCCTAAGTCTATCATAATCTTCCCTTTTGCTCTGGGCTGCAGCATAGCTATTATCTATCTAGTTACCAACTTGCCATACATATGCAAAGTACCTTAAAAGCTGTACTATCCTTTCCCCATCCCCCCAAACCATGAGCTGTGGGGGCTTTGGGGAGGGCTAACTCTCCTCCTAGGACCTATAGCAGTCTTTTGTTTTAGGCCATGTCTCTTCAAATATCTTATATCCTTCATTCAACAGAGTGTGCAGGCTCTGAAAGATTCCCTCCACAAACTCTGGCCACAGCTCACTTTTCAGGCTATCCCATTCCACCTTCTCCTTAAGGACCCATACCAGGACTAACAAGCAGGGACAGCTCTATACCCCAGGCCTGCCTTAAGTAGTTACAGAAAATCTTCCTGTCTACTCCCTAAAACCAAAACTGAGCCAGGTCATTAAGAAGTCCATTTCAAAGCCAGAGTTTTGAATGAAAGGATAAAGTCAGTGCCATTTGCTCTCTTGGCACCATTTGCCTGGTAGGATGATAACCTTGTCAAACATGACTGCCACTTTTCTCTTCTGAGCTAATGTCCCCAGGTCTGGAAATTACTGTAAAGCAGAAACAAAATATGACTAGCCACTCCCTACAGCCACAGGCAGAAGCTAGCCACTCCGTACAGCCACAGGCAGAAGATAACATCCGAACAAATTGAAGCCTGGCGTTGCAATGCCCCAGCAACCCATGGGCCACACAATGGCAATCCCCCACTCCTTTAATTCAATTATAATCCAACAAAACTCAAATCTCCCACCCCTCAGTGCTGGTGTGTCTCTCCACACCATGCCCCTCTTCTTTCTTGAACAGTGAATAAAAAGTTTACTCCCTGTACTTTCTTCACTTTGTTAATTCTTTCACAACTCACGACAATGACCACCCTCACAACTACTTGCCATGCCTTGCTTTTGGTTAAGTTTTCATTTTAGACCATCCTATGTTGTTACTTTCAGTCTGAGTAACTGACTTGTCAGTTTTAGTATATGGCCCCTTTGTTGCCCACAAATATGAGGTCGTTTAATGACTAAAATGTCCTTATGTAGCACATGATGACATTCGATCCTATTTTTAAAAGAAATTACTAAGACTGAAAAAGAAATCTCATCTAGGACATATTTTTGTACCAGACTGAATTAAGCCAAAGGAGAAAAGTAGAGACCAGAGCATGGGAGAGAAAAGTTAAACATCCAGCATCCCACTAAGTCAGCGCAGCCCCTCAACCAAGCGCAGGTCCGCTCCAATCCCCGCCCACTGGACGTAAGCCTAGCCTGAGCCCCGCCTTCGGGTCTAGACCCTGCCCCCAACCCCCAGCTCAGGCTCTCCGACCCAATTCCAGAGTCTAACCTCATCCCCTCAGGTGATTAAAGCAGAATTTCTGCTCTGAGATTGGATTTACAGGGATTCAATCTCCAGATCACTTTCTGATGCTTCCCTAGCTCCGAGAACCCGGGAGCCCAGGCTACTTCCGGTCCCAGAGGCCCCCCAAACCGGAAGTGATAGCGCGCTGGGGCAGCTGCGCCGGCCCTGGGGTTTGGAGTCTGCGGCTTGCTGCAGAGAGGAGTGTCTCACCTCAGTTTGCAGGTGTGGTCTGGTGCGAGGGCCAGGAAGGCGGGGAGGAGCTGAGCCGCAGGTCCGCCTAGGACAGCTGCCCAGGCCGAGGTCGTTCTTCCCTGCGTCTCCCTGGGGCAGGGATGAGACCGGCAGAGATCGACCTGGCAGCCGCGCCCTGCACTCCCTCAGCCGGCTACCTGGCCCTCAGGTAACCCCCTTCTGGGCAGACGGAGCTCATTCAGCTATCGGAAGGAAATCCCGAAGTGCACTCCAGGTCCTGGAGCTCAGGAATGGTGGCACCAGCCAGCCCTAGCCTTCCCCCGTCCCGATTTTGTAGGGCCTTACCTTGTCCTTTTGCGAGATAACTGTTTATAAGCATTTCATGTTTTATTTAATGTTACATTTCATGTTATCTAGCTCTGCAATGGGAAAGTTAGGTCTAAGGCTACATGTGCAAATGGGTTTGAATGACTTCTCAAGTAAATTTTTAGCAAATGGAGTGCATCCTCTATCAAGGGATGACTTAGATGGGGTGGGTTTTCTTTTTCTTTTTTTGTAACTGACGATCTGCAGTTCCTGAACTTAGGACCTTTTAACTTAACTTTTGTTGCCCTCTCTTTTTCCTTTTATTTATTTCTTTTAAAAGGTCTTTTGCCCTGGCTGGTGTGTGGCTCAATCCCTGTGAACCCGAAGGTCGTTGGTTCTATTCCCCAGTCAGGGCACATACCCAGTTGCAAGCCAGGTCTCCAGCCAGGTCCCCAGCCAGGTCTCCAGCCAGGTCCCCAGCCAAATCCCCAGCCAGGTCCCCAGCCTGGTCCCCAGCCAGGTCCCCAGCTGGAGACAGGTGAAAGGCAATCATACATTGATGTTTCTCTCCCTTTCTTCCTCCCTCCCTGCCCTTCTCTCTATAAATAATGAATAAAAATCTTTGAAAAACAAGAAAAGGGCTTTTAACTTGTGCCTTTGTGAATACCATTTTTTTCCCACTGAGAGGTGAGGGTGTCTTATGAAAAGTAATTTCTCAACTATGTCACCAGTCTTACCATTGAGGGAAAGTAAGCTGTTCAGTTCTCTTCACTTTGACCCAGTCACCTCAAGCCTGCAAATTACTAAAAAGCTTCAAAACATGTGGGATTCCAGGAAAAAGATGACATAGCTTTGTTAGTAGCGGGAATTGAAATTGAGGTGGCCATAAATGGGATGTCTTTTTTTTTTTTTTTTTAATAATAAAGTTAAAGTTCACTTTACTGAGAAATACAAACATTAATTTTCTGGAGGAAAATTAAACATTAGATTTCAATTTTACAAGTGAGATGTTTGTTTTAAAAAAGACTACAAGTCTCCTCTTGCCTTAATGTTCTTTAAAGATAGCTGAACTCTCTTGTGGATTGTGCTATATGAACAGACATTTTCAGTCATTTTTATATTGATTTTTGTGGTGTTATATATTTTTTGTGTACCTGTGCCACCTTAGACTGGCTATGCTGAATTGTTTTGGGGGAATGTTGATAGTTTGACACATGTCATTGGGAGTGCCCTGAGTGGATTGGGCCTTGAACAGGGGGAAACAGTGCCACCAAAATAGATATAGTGCTTGTCTTTGGGGAGGTTTTGTTCTATCTGGGAAGACAGATTTTAAATTAATCATGACAAGGGTGATATGGAAACATGGAACAGGAGAGTTTAGGGAGGAGATTAGGAAAAACATCTTAAAAGGGACAAATGTTTGAACCTAAAAGATGAGTTGTATGTACCAGACAAGGGATCGGAGTATGGAGTACAATGAGTGGGGAGGAAATTTGAGAGAACAGTTTCAGAGCATAGTTCTTCAGGCAGTACAAAGCCTAGTGGCTTCCAGGAGCCTAGAAAAGAATGGGAAAGCCAAAGTAGAGAAAAGAAAGTGTGGAATGGATGGACCAGGTTGGAGAGGAAGACATGACTCTGAAGGTCATTATCAATTTTGGACTTTGTCCTATGGCCATTGGGAAGCCATTGAATCAGTTTTAAGTAGGGGACTAACATGATTTTGTTTGTGATTTAGACAAAACATCAGCTGCTGGATTGAGCATGGAGTTTGAGATGGGCAGCCTATATATAGGAGCTTGGATAAATTCAGGTAGTTGGGTCTTGATAATACTTGTGGAATAGGGAAAAGTGCATTGTTTGAGACAAATGTGGGAGGTGGAATTGATAGAATTTGGTAATTGATATATTCCCCCTACTGCGTGAGCTGGTGTTGGCAAACTATGGCCCATAGGCCAAATCTGACCTAATCCTAGTTTTATGTTTTTTATGTTTTCTTTTTTTTTTTTTTAAGTATGTTTATTGATTTGACAGAGAGGAAAGGGGGGAGAGAGGGAGAAAAAAACATCAACTGATTGCCTCCCACATGCACCACAACTGGGATTGAACCTGCAACCTAGGTATGTGCCCTTATTCTTTTGATGTATAGTCTGATGCTCTAATCAGCTGAGCCACACTGGCCAGGATGTTTTTATGTTCTTTATGGCTGTTTTTGTGCTACAACTGTAATTAAATAGTTGGAATAAAGACTGTATGGCCCATAAACCTTAAGATATTTACTATCTGGCCTTTTACAGGAAAAGTTTGCCAACCCCTAATATATAAAGTATTTAATATGCATCAAGTGCTGTGCTGGTGGCAGAATTTTGACTCCTGAAAAAAAAAAAAAAGGACATAGCCCAATACTTAGTTTACATTGTGGTTGGAGGGAGAGACAAAATCACCCAAACAAATATACGTAAAAATCACAACTGGATAAAGACGGTGGAGGAAAAGTAGAGGTTAGAGGTATTTTAAGGGACTGTAAGAACAAATAACTTGTCACGTAAAAGGCAGTAATAGAAATGGTTAAGTGCCATCTTCTGAACCGTGGCCCAGGGCCAATATCTTGCTTGTTGGGTTTTTACTTGGTACCTTGATGGTGGCCCACATAAATGGAATTACCTGAGTTAAACCCCTGTTTGGTGTCCTACCTCTACCCTCACCCGTTCTTATACTTGCTCTCTTTCATTGCAGGGAGGATGCCTACTGAGACCTTAAACCCTGGTGCTGGTGTCATGGTGAGAGGTTGGGGAATCAGGATGGTAGGGGTGGATAATTATGTATTTTAACCTCTGTCTTCTGTCTCCTGACCATCAGCTAAGGGAGAAAGGTGAGAAGAAGTGTGGAGCATCTCTGCCCTGCTCCAGGGGACCTGATGATCTGTTTTAGTGCCTGAGCTCTGGAGTGAACTGGCTTTGGAGCAAGGGCTTGGTGCCTAATTCTGGAATCTGACTGCAGAGCGGTACTCATTTAGAGCTGGCCTCAGAGCTCCCCTAGGGCCATCCTTGCTCTCCCTTGTGAGATCTACCATAAGCACATGGCTGTAGAAATTTAAATTTAAAAGAATTAAAATCTGATAAAATTAAAAAATTCAATTTCTCAGTTACCTATACCACGTTTCTCAAGTCCTCTGTAGCCACACGTGCTTTTGGCTGCCCTTTTGGCAATTGCAGACATAGAACATTCCCGTCATCCCAGAGCGCTGTACTGGACAGTGCTGCTCTAGAGAATTCTGAACTTATAAGGCCATACAGTTTCTCAGTTGCAATGGAAGTCTTATTTTAATGAGCTTAAAAGATTACTAAATACTTATGTAAGTCCTCGGAGGGGACCTAGGAACACACATAAATTAAGTGGTCAAATCCAAACTTCTGATGCCTTAAATAGGGAGTTTAGGAAAAACTCTAAGCTCAGAAGTATAGGCTGTGCCATCACTGGTTAGTGAAGTGATAAAGAGAGCCAAAACCTACACTTTTGGATTTACCTAAATGTTAAAAGAAAATAAATATTTTTGGCTTGGTAGGCCATGTGATCTCTGTTGCAGCAGCTGCTCAGTTCTGCCTTTGTAGCACAAAAACATCCATAGAGATATGTAAAGAAATGGGCATGGCTATGTGCCAATAAGACTTTATTTACACAAACAAGTGGCAGATGGGCTTTGCTGAGCCCTGAAATGGAGAGAGCTCCATGTCTTGATGTTCTTGCACTGGTTTTCCTTTCCCCAGAACGGTGGGGGTGGTCCTTGCTGAGCCAGCATATGTGTGTGCTCTTAGGAATCAGTCACCTTCAAGGATGTAGCAGCGGGGCTCAGGCAGGAATGGGTGTTACTGGACAGTGCATGGAGGAACCTGTACAGATACGGAATACTGGACAACTGTAGGACTCTGGCTCCTAGGGGTAAGGCTGGCACTGACTGCTTAAATCCTGTGTGCTTAAGCACCTGCCACGTCACCACAAAGATGTGGTATAGGCTTCATGGTGTTTATGGTTCACTGGTTTCCATAGGATAACAGAGTTCCATTTGTTGCATTGACTTAATATTTTCTATATTCAGGATCTGTGTGGGTTTCATTGACCTTGGCCTTGGCTTTAGTGCTTAGAGAACCTCTGTCCTATGGGGCAGAGAGGAGGGTGTTTGTGGTTTGGGCCCTTGCTAAGGAGCTTCACTGAATTCATTAGAAATTGGGTACATTCACTTTGCATGCCCAACTTCTGCATCTTGAGCTGAACTCTGTGGAAGCTGGGTGGCCATGGGGAAGCATTTGTTTTCCTCTGCAAGGCCTCTCACACTCTATAAGCATGTGTGTCTTTCTCTATGAGCAGGGACACCATGCAAACCCAGGCTTGCCTGCCAGGTGGGGCCAAGAGAGGAGCTGAGGGCAGCAGAACGAGGCATGCTCCTTGCCATGGGTGTGGGTGAGTACCAGAGGACACAGGGATCTTGCGACCCACCCCTGGATAGGGACAGTGCTCTAAAAAGCCTCAGTCTTGGAGTATCTTGAAGACTGTCTATTTTGAGGGGAAATAAGGCTATTTAGTGTGAGGTTTCTTAAGGAAGTTGCTTTAACTTTTCTTCTGCTTTTTACATTCTAGCTCTTTGGTCTCGGAAAAAGATATGTTCTAAATTCTCTTTATTGGAAAAATCACAATATTCACAAACCATACACTTTTACTATTTAAACTGTAATTCAGTGGCTTTTAGTATGTTTATAAAATTGTGCAGCCACTACCTAACGCCAGAAAATTTCCGTCTCCTCAAAATGGAACCTTATGCCCATTATCAGTCACTACCCCCCACCCCCCAACAGCCCCCTCCTCCTGGCCCCCACTCTTGGCAGCCACTAATCTGCTTTCTGTCTCTGTGGATTTTCCTGTACTGGGTATTTCATATAAATGAAATCATGCAACATGTAGCCTTTGTTATATCATCTTTCACTCAGCATAATGTTTTTGAAATTCATCCATCTTGTAGAATATATCAGAGCTTCATTGTTTTTTTTTTTTTTTTTTTTTTTAAGGCTCAGTAAGAGTCCGTTCTATGGATAGACCACATTTTGTTTACCCATTCATCTGTTGATGGACATTCGGGTTGTTTTTACTTTTTTTGCAATGTAAATAGTACTGTTGTGAACGTTCATGTATAAGATTTTATGGAGAGATTTTCAGGTCTTTTGAGTATCCTAATGGGTGGACTTGCTGGGTTATTAGGTAACCAATGTTTTAACTTTTTGAGGAACCGCCAAAATACCTTCTAAAAACAGGTGCACCATTTTACGTTCCTACCAGCGGTTGATGAGGATTCTGATTTCTCTACCTCATTGCCCACACAGGTTACTCTTTCAGTCGAACATTTCTATGTATGTCCTTTGTCTATTGCTTCTACTTGTTTCTCTGATAGTACTCTCTTTCTGGCAACTTCCCACAGAATCTTCTGCTTGGAAAAATAGCATTTCATTTCCCCCTCATTCCTGTCACTTCCAAATTCCATACGCAGCTCCACTTGCTTAGCTCACTGATGCTGTCTTCTCCTTTGGTACCTCCTCAAACGTTAGGTCAATATTTTGATTTATTTATATATATATATATATATATATATACACATAACTTTAGATTTTTATTTAATTTTTTTTTAGAGACAGAAGAAAGGGAGGAGAAAGAGAGGGAGAGAAACATCAGTATGTGGTTGCCTTTTGTGCGCTCCCAATTGGGAACCTGGCCTGCAACCCAGCCACGTGCCCCACTAGGAATCCAACCAGCTACCACTAAGCTTGCAGGCCAGCACGCCAGCAAGGGCTATATATACATCTTTTTAAATTATATTTTTGTCATTATCATTTAGTCCCCTTAGGTCTAAAAATGTTTTTAAAAACACTTTTTCTGTGTCAATTTCATACCAATGTTTGTTTCTGAAAAAAATTATTATTATTATTTTTGGTTCCAATTTATTTTAAACTGGGAATCTCAATCTAAATCCAAAGAGTCTACTCCTATGCAGGATAGTTTGGAGGAAAATTCATCCCATGATTTGCAATGGTAAGATTCACAATGGATCATTCTTTATTCTTTCTCAGTGGAGAAGCTGAAGAATACATGAGTTGAAAATGTACCTAGGGCCAGGGAGACATTTGAATTAGAGCACATCCTCAAGAGCTTCCCCTTCCCACCCAGTGTCTGAGTGGATGCTGTGAATATAACTGTGACTTTAGCTCTTTACATAGTCTGTGACTCATTAATTTGGGCAACCTCCACCTTTTGCTCAAAACTCTTTCTTCCTACATGGTTCCCCCAAGTAAACATTTCCATCAGTGTTGAGTTAGACATTGATTGTGTGAAATGTGATTTACTCTGCAACAATTATGAGAAACATGCTGTCTGTTGGGGAAGCCCCAGGAAAGTTACCTGGTGGTCCACCTGCAGTGTCCTCAAAGGACTTGACCTGTGTAAACAAGGCATGTCTCTTAAAATGATGAAAATGTGCCTCTGATGGGAGCATCCCTGGATGTGGCAAACTTTTTGTCATCATTCACTCCTTGTGAGGAGCAGACTCCGTCTGGAGATAAGGCACTTGATGATTTAACTGCAGCTGGAAAGGCTTCTGGAGGAACCATACCTAGGTATGAACAAGAGAATCCACAGGAGAGAGGACCTCTCAGATTATAAAGAACACAGGAAAGTTGTCAGGGATCCCTCCTTGCTTAAGAAACAAGTTGAGACCCCAGACTGGAAAGAAGCCCTTTTCAAAGCAGGGAACAACCTTCAGAACCAGCTTGTACATTATAGTGGACAAGAAGATAAACATGGGACCTGTCCATTCTCACTATGGCTCCTGCTTTCCCAAACTGCTGGAGCTTCCAAAGTCTGGGTTCCCACTTTTGGGGATTTGGAGGGTTGGGATTTGTGTAGAGGGACACACACAGCACAGCTTCACCCTTGGGCTGGTCCTGCTTGTCCCAGAGCCAGAGATCTCTGTGTTCCTCAGTCTGCACACCCTTCCCTCTGTTATGGGTGGTGTTGGCCTCTATGTGTCATAGATACTGGTCTAGTGGATGGGGTGGGGTGGTCTGGGTTGTTGAGACCTCTGTCCTGCTTGTCCTGTTCCTTTGCCTTGAGCACAGGGAGCCTCACACTGCATAACCTGATATGGGCTGTGGGGTGACCCAAATCCTTACCCCTGCAGACCCTAGGGCAGCTGAGACCCCCTTTTGTTCCCCAGGTCCTTATTGTCCTGGGTCTAAATTCTTGTTTAGGTAGAGGAAGTTGCTTTCTGGTAGCTGCTTGTAAAGGGGCATGTGGTTTTGGAGAACTTGAGATCTGCAAATGTGCTACTGGAGCTGCTGGGGCCTCATCTGATATGGCAGTGCAGTAGTTGCCTTACAGAGCTTTCTGTGTGTTGGAGAGCCCTCTACTGATCCTTGCTGAAGAAAGGAATGAACAGACAGGTGCTGGTGAAGGCATCTCCAGGCCCCCACCATCCCCATGTCTTTTTTTGTTCTTAAGATTTTATATATTTTTAGAGAAAGGAGAAGGGAGGGAGGAAGAGGGAGAGAAAAACTGTTTGGTTGTCTCTTGTATGTGCCATGACCAGGGACTGAACCTATAACCTAGGTCAAACTGGTGTCCTTTGTGGAATGCTGCCCAAGCAACTGAGCCACAGTGGTCAGGGCCTACCCCCATGTCTTGACCAGCAAGTGGACCATGAGAGGGAGGGAGGGAGGGTGTCATGATGGACAGATCATCTCTGGTTTTTGTGGCTCTTTCCTCTTAGGGTGGGGCTCCAGCACCTTCCACAGAACCCCGGTCCAGCCCAGTAGTGAGCACTGAGTGTGGGAGAGGAGCCTCGCCTGCTGTTTCTGAGCCCTGGGAAACAGGAAGTCACAGAATGTTCCAAGTGGGCAGAGAAAATCCACTTCTAGACACATTTAGAGAAATCAAGCAGTTCATCCCTGAAGACACGTAACCCACTAGTGGTTGAGTTAGATTTGGAGCTGAATCCAGGTCTAACTCCTGAGACCACCATCTCAACCCTGCCACTTGGTTGATGGTACTGATTCTTCAGCTAGCCCTTCCAAGCCATTCTTGTGTCACCAAGCCTTTTTCTAGTCACTGAGGCCCACTGTGGCAATTCTGAGGCCTTCCTGTCACATGGAAGTAAGTGCTAGTGGCCAGGGCCAGATTAACTCCCTGTAGCCTCCCATTGCGGTCAGCTAGGCCAATGGAGGGACTGGTAATTGCCCTAAAGGAAACTGAGGACAGGGTGTCTTCAGTCTTCCAACGCCACGTTGCCACAGCTCCTGGCTCTTGGAGGCTGGGCCCTTTTGTTCTTGGCTGGACCCATAGTGTCCACACTTAACAGTGCTCAATCAGTATGTGTTGAACAAATAGGCTATACTCCTAAAAACCTTTTTTTCAAGAAGAAGAATCTATGTCAAAATTACTTAGATGAAAACGTTTGTCTCAAAATAAATCCATGAGGCTTAAATTTATGGGGTTGACTGATGATAGAGAGGCCAGTGCCACAGAATTTTTTGACTCGCATTTCTTCAGAGGAGAGGGCTTGCCATGCCAAGGGCCCACCCAGCGAAGGTGCCCAGGTCAGTGAAGAGGCAGAAAGGAGTGAGGAAGGAGTTTAGGCCAGAGCCTGTATGGGGCTCCTGCAGGGCAGGATAAATAGGATTGGTGATAATTCTGGGGGACCTTGGGCACAGGGGCTACCCCTCCTTGTCTGGTACCTGGCCTAGGTGATTTAGGAGGTCAGCATATTGTTTTGTGTGAGAGGTGGTTCTGGGGCAACAGGCAGATGTAAACAGCTGTGGCCATAATTTGGCCCTGTGATGGATGGATGCCAAACAGATAAATACAGACCATGGTTCATATTCAGAGCCAAGGGATTCCAAACATCCTGTAGTCCTTCTGAGGGCTCATAGCCCAAATTTCATCCAGGGCCTTCTAGAACCAGAAAGGCGGCACGTCTATCATGATCTGCCCTCAGACTGTTGGAGACCCTTGGTGGTGGCTGGCTCCCTCAGTGGAATAAAAGACTCACCAGGCCTGGAGCCACCAGATCCATGTGCCCCAACTTCTGACTTTACTATCCCTACACCAGGGGCCTTTTGAGGCCAAGAACAGTCTCATTGCGACCCCTGTTCTGCTCAGCATTTTCCACACCTTTTTTTTAGGAGCCAGAGCTGGATCTGAGGATGAAGATCCGGCCTGTGATGGGAGAGAGGGGGATACTTTCAACCCCAAAGGACCAGCCAGCTCTCTGGGAGTCGTCTTGGCCTTCTGGATACCCAGTGAGCCTGGGAGGTGGTTTGCTGTGTGGGTCTCAGCCAGTAAGGCCTGGGGTTTTGGATTTCTGTTAATGAGGCCAAAGGGGATGGAGGCATCTAGGGTTCACTGTTGGGAACTGGGAACATGTTAGAGGTCCATCCAGGCTTAGCTCCTGGTAAGAAGTGAACAGGTCCTAGCATATCTGTGTGGCCAGCAAACCTTGAAGGTGGCAGGTGACAGGAGCTACTTCCCTGGCCCTGCCTTTCTTGGTCTAGCCTTTTCTTCCTTTGATCCTTTCACCTTCATACCCTCCCTGTCCATGGCCAGACAGCGTATAGGAATGAGCAGGTCGTATGATCTGAGGGATCTGTGAGGAGTATCCAGGCTGGTGACTGAGAGTGTCAGAGAGGGACACTTCAGGGTGTGCCCTCCCCTGAGAAGAAGGGGCCTCCTACCTGCCCCTGCTTGTCACCTTCCCTGAGGGACCTGTTGCATTTACTTCCCATCTACCACCAAGTCCTGTGAGCTTTTCCACCAAACTATAACCAACCTCTGATTGCTCTTCCTGTCCCCATTGTCACCACCCTGCCCAGGTTCACCATTAGTTCTGAACCCCACCCTCCCAAACCCCTGGAACTGTTCCTAAGAGGTTCCTGCTTGCACTGATCCTATAGAGGCCAGAGATGTCCCTTAGGGGTGCAAGTCCTACTCCTGGGGAGTAGGCACCAGTAGAGCAGCATTCAGATCCTTTCTCCAACAACAGGACATCCTTCCAGAATAACTTCCTAACTCCTCTCATTTGCATGGGTCCACCCTACACTCTCCTTCTCCCCCTCAACCTGCAGGCACTCCCCTGCCCACTTTGCTCTGGTGTTTCCAGTACAGCTGGAGGCTGCCCAGAGAAGGCCTCTCTCATGGGGCCCCTTCTCTCTCTCCTTCTAGGAGCTGCAGTTCTACCAGTGATTAGTCTTGTCTTAAAGAATTTAGTAGATCTGGGCAGGTAATCAGGGTATGTCCTTTTACCAGTATATTCCCCAAATCAGGACCAGCCATGCAAATTCAGTGTGATTGGATCCCATTGACCACCATGTGACTCTAAACTCTCCCTGTCACTCTGTCCAGGGGCTGAAGGCGGCTGTGCAGATTCAGAACGTGGCCACACCAGACCCTGCACTGGGCATCCCCAACCCCTGTGTGGTCAGGGGTTCTGGTGAGTGAGTACCAGGTGGAATCAGTCAGAGGGCCTGGATCTCCAGCCTTCATATTCTTTGATTGTGAGCATTGCCCTGCTCCATTGGGAAAGAATTTGTATAAGCCTCCCATGATCTGTGCATTCACGGGGAAAGAAACTTATATAATCCTCATATTTTTAAAAAAGTTTAATTTTATTGTTATTGTATTACATCCATCCCTTTTTTAAAAAAAAATTATTGTTGTTGTATTACATCCATCCCCTTTTTGCTCCCCTCTGTCCCCCTCCCCACCCACCCATTCCCACCAAAGTCAATCCCACCTGTTGTCCATGTCCACGATTCCTTTATACTAGGTTCTTGTCTAAACTGCTCCCCTTCCTTGCCTCTTCCTCCCCCCTTCCCCCCCCCCCCTTCCCACTGATCACTGAAGGCCTATTCACTGTATTTATATATTTGTTTCTGTTTTGCTTGTTGTTAGTTTTGTTCATTATTGTCCTGTAATGGGTGAGATCATATGGTATTTGTCTTTCACTGACTGGCGTATTTCACTAAGCATAATACTCTCCAGTTCCATCCATGTTGTTGCAAAGGGTAGGAGTTCCTTCTTTCTTTCTGCTGTATTGTATTCCATTGTGTAAATGTACCAAAGTTTTTTGATCCAATCATCCACTGATGGGCACTTAGGCTGTTCCCAGCACTTGGCTATTGTAAATAGTGCTGCAATGAACATAGATGTACATAGGTTCTTCTGAATTGGTGTTTCAGAATTCTTTGGGTATAGTCCAAGTGGTGGAATTGCTGGATCAAGAGGCAGTTCCATTTTTATTTTTTTAAGGAAACCCCATACTGTTTTCCACAGTGGCTGCACCAGCCTGCATTCCCACCAACAGTGCACGAGGGTTCCTTTTGCCCCACATCCTCGCCAATACTTGTTGTTTGTTGATTTGTTGATGATTGCCATTCTGACAGGTGTGAGGTGGTATCTTATTGTCATCCATCCCTTTTTTACTTGCCTCTGTCCCCTTCCCCACAATGTCAATCCCACTTGTTGTCCATCTCCATGGCTCTTCCATACTAGCTTCTTGACTAAACTGCTCCCCTTCTTTGCCTCTTTCTCCCCTCTCCCCATGCCCAGATTTTTTTTTGTCTGAGATTTTTCTGTTAAGAAAGAGCAGACCCCACTTAGCTGTGGCAAAAGGCCAGACCTCTCTTTGGGAGGGATTAAATTCTTCACTACACAATTATGATAATGATGAAGATTACAATTGAATTCGCAATACATGGCATCTATTTTAACAACTTTTTAAAAAAATTTTATTGTTGTTGTATTACATCCATCCCCTTTTTGCTCCCCTCTGTATTTTAACAACTTTTTAAAAGTGAAATTAAATGGCACATTTACTGAGAAATAGGGGAAAAATTCTGAAGGACAGAAAACATCTTTAATTGCAAGTGCTGGATTAGATCATAATTACTGTATCACTTAGTTTGGCCAAAATGTTGTGCTGTTTGGAGAAGGTTTGAAGAGAGTATTATAGCCTAGGAATAGCTTCTGAAAACCCTTCATGGGGAAAGAGAGCCTCAGATACCCTGGGGCCCATGGAAGCCTGTAGGAAGGTGGCACAGGGAAGTGGTGGAGTAGGGTGAGTTGACTGGAGAGTGGGTTGGCTGCAGATCATTCAAGGCCTGGAAGGGTGGAGAAACCCTAGCTCATGTCCTAAGGCTACTGGGAGCTGGGATGCAGTTAGGTGAGTGGGACCATGCACCTGTGGTTCTAACAGAACCCATCAGCACCTGGAAGGATGATGGGCTTCAGGGAGGATGAGTGGTAGATGAAGGCAATTAGGAATGGAATGGTGGCACCCCAAACTTGAGGTGAGTATGGAATCAATGTGGGTGGGAGTCCCTAAGACCACTGCCAGGTTTGATGACTTACTAGGATAGCTCATAGAGCATACAGTTGTATGTGTGGCTATGGCTTATTCCAGGGAAAGGATACAAAACAAAGCCAATGAAATGGTGCATGGGTTAAAGTCTGGAGGGAACCAGGCACAAGCTTCCAGACCCCTCTCCCAGAATCACATGGAATGCACTTAAGTCCCCACAATGAACTGGGACAGCTTGCGTGAAGTGTTGTCTGCCAGGGAGGCTCATTTGAGACTCACAGCGCACAGGGTTTTCACTTAAGGCTGTGCACATGTGCGCTCTCTGCCCAGAATGTACCTACACTCCAAGCTCCTAGAAGGAAAGTAGGCTTTCAGCACAAATCACATTGTACACCCAGTTTAAGCAGTGTGAACTCCTTTTACCAGTTAGGGTGGTGGGAAGCCTCTCCATAAGCAAGTTTCCAGACCCCAGCCAAGGCCCAAGCCTGCTATCAGCCTTGCTAAGGAGCACAGTCAAGCCTGCTGTGTTAACTCCTATCTGCACGGTAGGTGAGCACGGAACATTCATTCTAAGACATGTAGGAGGTCAAGTTGAAACAATTTGGTGAGTCATGTGTATATTCATTTACCAGACGACCCAGAGCATTTATATGCCAAGCATGGGGTGGGGCAGGGTTGTGACATGCAGTCATGAGGGAGTGCCATTTCCATGGCTCCAAGAGGGAGGAAGGTGTGAAGTTGCATTAGCCGTGGAGAGGAATGGGTTAGGAGGAAAGGAATTGGGTGGGTGGGGTTGGGGAGAGGTGGGTGCTTCCTGTAGAGAGGTCACTATTTATTTTTTTGGATTAGTTATTGGGGTTTGTAGAATGTTAGAGAGGGGTGAGATTTTTCCTCTGAGGCAGGGATGCTTCTTGCTGAGATTAAGAACACTGGAAGAGGAACAGGCTTTGGGAAGAAGGTATGGTGAGCACATGTGTTTGGGGGCGAGAAATTCATATTCTTGTTCTATGGGTACAAAAGTGTGAAACTGAGTTGTCAGCAGGGCCATGCTTCCTGCGAATTCTGGAGTGGAGGGTCCTTCCTGGGCTCTCTCCTGGCCTCTGCTGGTTGTGGCACCCGTGGTGTTCCTTGGAAATGAATCAGTCAATATCTGCCTGCATTGGCACATGGACTTCTCCCTACGTGTCCCTGTTTTCTGTGTTTCTTTTACTCTTATTAAAAGGACACTAGTCATTGGATTGAGGGCCCTCTGTACTCCACTGTGACTTCACCTTAACTAATTGTGTCTGCAAAAACCCAATTTTCAAATAAGGTCTCATTCTAAGGTATTGGGAATTAGAAGTTCCTCTTTTATTGGGGAAACAATCCAACTGCTAACAGTTTGCCCTCTGGCTCCCCCACATTTATGTCCTCCCCACATGCATAATACATTCACATAATCCCAACATTCCCCCCATTTTTACCTATTCCAGCATCAACTCCGAATCTAAAATTTCATCCAAATCTCATCAACTCAGAAAGTGGCAAATTTCATCATGCAAATCATCCAAATCAGGTATGAGTTAGACTCAGGTTGTGGTCCAGCCTGGGGGTAAACTTTCCATCTGTGAACCTGTGAAACAGGAAAAGGAGATCTCTGCATCCAGATTGCAATGGTAGGACATGCTTAGTATAGGCATTTCCATTTCCAGTGGGAGAGAAGAAAGGGATCATAGGTTCCAAGCCAGTTCAAAACCCAGCATGGCAGGATCAAGTTCTGAGAATAATCCCCTGTGGCTTGAGGCTCTGTCCTCCCCCTGCTGCAGTGATAGCCCTGCTCTGTAGTTCATTCTGGATATTCCATTCTTGTTCCCCCAGATAGGTAAGTGGAGAGATTGGAGCTGAGGCTTTTGTGTCTGGATCTGGAGTTCAGATGTGAATCAACGTAGGGATTTGGGCCTTGTGAAGTTGAGTTAGGAACTGATGCCCAGATGGGCTGACGCAGGGAGGACTGAGGGAGATGAGAAGGGGAAGGTCTGTCACATAGGAACACTAGCCACAGGCGAGATGGAAGAGGAGCTTATGCAAAAGACAATGAAGGAGACTGGGTGTGTCAACACTGTGTGTCTCTGTATATGGATACATGTGTGTACACGTGATCACTCACAGTCAGGGTGGGTAGCCCTTCGTCCTGCGATTGCTCGTTGGGCCTCATGGCTCTCTGCTTCTTCTCTAGCTCTGCCTGTGCAGTGCCCTGCGTGGCTACCGGAGGAGGGTGCAGAGGAAGGTGTGGTTCCTGGGATGCTGTCTGCCTGTGTACAAGTAAGGAAGAAATCCTTCTTGCTCTTGGTTTTTTTTTTTGCTTTGCTCTCTTGTCCCCTATCCATGGCCTGGAGCTTCTTGACCCCACAGGGCTAATTTCCAAGCATCCAGGCACTGGGCCTCTCACAGTGGGTGGAGGACAGCCCAGGCAGTGACCCCAAACCCCAATCACACCCTTCCCAGGCTGTGGAGTACCATGTTCTGCTGGGGGTCAGGAGGGAAGACAAAGCAGGGACGTGAGCTGTCTTTGTCTCATAACCTTCATGGTCTCCTGGAGCAAACCTCTCTCTTGCCTGCAGAAGGTTCAGGTCTGCTTTATCCTGGGACTGGAGGGAAACAAAACTGCAAGGGCTTCCCTGCTAGTTGTCAATAGCTGAGTCCGTCATGGAGTTGAGGTCCTTTGATGCTATGCCTCTGGATGCTATCCCTTTGGGAGGGAAGAGTAGAGAGAGGAGGGCTGGTTTTGAGGCCTAAACCTAGGGGCAGATTTTGAGGTACCTCAGAGTCCCACCTGAACATCCTCTGCACAGTGACTCCCTCCCCAGGGCTTGCCTGTCCCCCATCATCCTCTCAAGTATTGGCAGAGGTGGCCGCTGACTAAGCCTAGGTGGGTGTGCATTGTAGGAACCAGTCACCTTTGCAGATGTGACAGTGCTCTTTACTCCAGAAGAATGGATGTTTCTAGACTCTGCGCAGAGAAGCCTGTACAGACATGTTATGCTGGAGAACTACAGGAACCTGGCCTCAGTGGGTAAGGCTGGTCTCATCACCTCATCCACACTCAATGCAGCAAGTATGGGTTCCTGAAATTGAGAGGTAAAAGGCAGACAAGTCCTGCCATCATGGGTACTACAGTCTCATGGCTTCCTCATGGAAATGAAGATCTGTCTGGTGTTTCAGGCTTCTCAAATATATCCCCGAGTTAGGCCCTAGGTTTTGGGGACCAGAATATCCCAGTGTCCTCAGGGACCCAGTGAGGGAGCTGGTTCCTTAGTAGAAGAACTCCTCTGTGTTCATCTGGATTCATGCATGCTCTACTTCTTTCACTACTCCTATCCCCCACCCCCTAAAGACTTCAGAGTGTCAGCCCCCAGTTTTGGGGCAGGCACATTCTGTCTACTGCATGCATCTTTACCCAAAAGCAGGTCAACTATGCACACTTGGCACCTTTTCCTATTTGGAGCAAAGAGAATTGATGTGGACCACTGAGAAAGGGATCTTCCCAGGAGCCCAAACAGGTGAGCACCAGTCAGGTCAGGAGAGAATTAGCTCTGATCTGTAAGGTGAATATTAGATTTAGAAAATGTTAGTAAGGGAAATGCTTTTAATGCCTTTGACGGAGAAGGCTGTTGGTTGAATTCCCTTAGTTGGTTCCACCTTTTTTCCTTTCCTCTTTCCTTTTTTTAAAAAAAATATCTAATACTTTAGTGTCCTAGAATGATTTATCCTACCTTGTCTTCACATTTTGCATTTCCATGTGTATCATTCATCCAGTTCCTCCCCATTGTAGGTTGTTAATACTTTCTCTCAACATCAGTCCCAATCTTAGTAAATTATTATTTCTATCCTTATTTCCGTGATAACATGACTTCTCACATAGCTGAATACCTTAAAATTTTTCTTTACTTTGTGATACATTCCTCCTTTTCACCATTTCTTCCCATATTTAAGATCAGTATTTATAAAAATAATCTACATGATCCAACAGTTTCTTTCTCTGAACACTTAATGTTTTCCCCCTTATTTCATTTCAGAACCTCAACTTCAATCCCAAGAGCCCATTCTTAATGAAGATATTTTTGTAAAGAATCCATCCATTGGCATGAAACAGGTAATGTACACAAAGACTATTCTTGGTCTTCTATAATAGAAAATGTCTGGGGTTGCTGTTGGTTAGAAAAATAGTACAAGAGGCTGGAGAAATATCGAAGACAAAAGGTACTCACCGAGGAGAAAGCAGTTTCTTGGCAGAGAAAAAAACTTGAAATGTAGATCAAGACATATATTCAGACTTCCCACACCTAAAATTCATAAATGGGGCATAGACACAGTGCATTTAAAACTTAGTGCAGCCCTGATCAGCTTGGCTCAGTGGTTTGGGTATTATCTTGTGAAGGGAAAAGTCACTGGTTCGATTCTCAGTCAGAACACATGCCTGGGTTGTAGGCCAGGTTCCTGGTTGGTGGTGTGTGAGGGGCAATCAATCGATGTTTCTCTCCCTGTCTTTCTCCCTCCTTTCATTTTTCTCTAAAAAAGAATAGAGATAGAAAGAGAGAAAGAGAGAGAGAAAGAGGGAGAGAAAGAGGGAGAGAAAGGAAGTTAGTGTAGCCTTAAGCAATTCAGAAAAAGTCTGCATCCAAGAAGGCCTGTGAAAGCTCTTTGTGGTATCACATCCACTTGACAGAACTTAGGGTAGAAATAAAATACACACACAAATGATAAAAGCTTCAGCTGTAGAAATGACTTGATTCTACACAATTCACTTGGAGAAGAATTTCTATTGTAATGGTCTCTTGTCTTTACATTTTCCTCACTTGACAATAGCAACCTCCACCTAGAGAAAAACCCTGCAAATATCATGAATTTGGGAAACCCTTCAACAGCATTAAACAACTTTTTCAGTATGAGAGAATTCATGCTGGAGGCAACCCTTACAAGTGCCAAGAGCGTGGGAAAGCCTTCTTCCAGACTACTCACCTACTAGTGCATGAGAAGATCCATAGTGGAGATAAAACCTACATGTGTAATAAATGTGAAAAATCCTTCAGGTACAGCTCTGATCTTACCAGGCACGAGAAGACCCATACCTCAGAGAAGTGCTATGAATGTCAGGAGTGTAGGCATGCCTTCAAATACTCCTCAAATCTGCGGCGCCACATGAGGACTCACACAGGAGAAAAACCCTTTGAATGTAGTCAGTGTGGGAAAACCTTCACGAGGAACTTTAACCTGATTTTGCACCAGAGAAACCACTCTGGTGAGAAGCCTTATGAGTGTAAGGACTGTGGGAAAGCTTTTAATCAGCCATCCTCTCTGAGGAGCCACTTGAGAACTCACACTGGAGAGAAGCCCTTTGAGTGCAGTCAGTGTAGGAAAGCCTTCAGGGAACATTCATCCTTGAAGACTCATCTGCGGACTCACACCAGAGAGAAACCATATGAATGTAACCAGTGTGGGAAGCCCTTTCGGACAAGCACCCATCTGAATGTTCACAAGAGGATCCACACAGGGGAGAAACTTTATGAGTGTACCACTTGTGGTCAGGTGTTGAGTCGTCTCTCAACCCTCAAGAGTCACATGCGAACCCACACTGGAGAGAAACCCTACTCATGCCAGGAATGTGGGCGAGCCTTTAGTGAGCCCTCATCCCTCAGGAAACACTTGAGGACCCACACAGGCAAGAAGCCCTATGCATGCCAGGAATGTGGGCGAGCCTTTGGTCAGTCTTCACACCTTATAGTGCATGTGAGAACCCACACTGCAGGGAAACCCTATGAATGTAATCAGTGTGAGAAAGCCTTCAGGCACAGCTCTTCACTTACTGTGCATAAAAGGACTCATGCCAGGAGGGAAAATGTTAGGAATGGCAGCCTTCCTTTATCAGCATCTCATTCGTTTGGTGGGCCCCTTGTTAATTAACTTCCAGTATGTAAAAATAGAAACATGGGCCTATAACCTCTCATAATACTTGTTTAGATATGTCACATATTTTGGTGTCTTAATTTCATTTTTGTTTGATTTTAAATGTCTTAAGTTTCCATGATCATTAAATCTTTGACACATGACTTATTTGGAATTAGATTTTTTAAATGCTGTACATGGTTATATTTTTGTAGAGGTATAGTTACAGTGAAATATATATATTTTATGAGTTGGATGAGTTTGACAGATGTATCCATGCAAGTATCCAACATCCTCTTTAAGATATAGAACATTTCTGTCATTCTGGAAAGCCACACATATCTAGGTAGTTTATAGTTGCTTTTTTGGTGCTGGCTTATAATTTAATTGTGAGCAGAGTAAGTAGTCTTTGTGTTATTGAATCTTAGGTATTTTGTTGAGATTTGCCTTTTGGTCTAGTATGGCACATCCTACTAGTTGCCTGTCAAAATTGTCCCTCTTTCTTACAATAAAACTTAGGTTTTTTTGTTCAGATTGGTAATGTGCACCAATAAAAAAACCTCCACCTCCCAAACTTTTCTGTGTTAGAGAAGGCCATGCCTTCTAGTCTGGTCAGTATGAGAAGTCACTGGGTGAGACTCCTAGGACAAAGGTTGGGGAGGAGTGGTTTCATTCAGCCAGACCCCTCTACTTGTCTTTTGTACAAATAGACCTGGTGTCCAGTACTATCCTGTGTCCATAAGGATAAAAGCCACAGGCTGAAAAGTGTGTGGCAAGAACTCACAACCATTCTGGTTCTCCAGCTGGTATCTTTATGTGTCTGTACCAGGGCTGGGCTGTTTATTTCTGAAAAGCTAGTTAGGTGAAAAGGATGCACTTCTTACTGTTATGTGACATTGGCTTTTTTGAGGAAGGATGTGGAGAGGGGAAGGCAGGGAGATGGCCAGTTTTTTAAGTGCTTCGTAGGTGGTTGAAATCAATGTACTGTATTCTACATGTCTACTAAATTGAGCATATTATTTGTGTTTCAAGATCTTAGCTTAGGCTGCTATAACAAAAATATCATAAATTGGGTGGCTTATAAAAAACAGGAGTGTATTTCTTACAGTTCTAGAAGTCCAAGATCAAAGTGGTGGCAGATTTAATGTCTGATGAGGATCTGTTTCCTGGTTCTCAGATGAACAATTTCTCTTTGTATTCTCACATAACAGAAGGAGTGAGGGAGCTCTCTGGGGTGCCTTTTATAAAGACAGTAATCCCCACTCATGAGGGGTCCACCCCCATAACCCTATTACCTCCCATAGGTCCCATATCTAGAGACCATACATTGTGGTAGGCTTCAGCATATGAATTATGGGGGACACACACATTCAGTTTATAGGGGTTTCTGGTCTACCATTTACTGGAAAAGCTACGCTGAGCTCTCACCATGATTGTGGGTTTCTGAATAAATCTTGTAACCCTGTCAATTCTTAATTTACATATTTTGAATCAAGTAAATGAACTGATTAAAAAATATTTACATTTTAGAGAGAGGGGAAGGGAGGGAGAGAGAGGGAAAGAAGCATTGATGTGCAAGAGAAACAATGGTCAGTCGCCTCTCACATGCCCCCATCTGGGAACCTGCCCAAAACCCAGCCAGTGCCCCAACTGGGAATTGACCTGTGACCTTTTGATTTGCAGAATGATGCCCAACCCACTGAGACAAACCAGTCAGGGCTGATTTTTGGTATTTTATGTTTCTAGCAAGTTGTTTCTTAGGAAATGACCATCTTTCTAGCAATGAATATTCAACCATTCATTACCATCATAGAGAATAATTATTGAAAACTTAATATTAATTGATAGTATTTCCCTAGGCTTTGTGTCTGTTAGGTTATTTAGTCCCTATAATGACACCAAGGGAGATTCTTTTATTATTTTCAACTCACTGGCGAGGAGACAGGCCCAGCAAGATGAGATGAATTAACCAAGGCTATACAGGTGATAAGTGACGGTCTGGCACCAAGATCCATGCTCTCTCCATAGTGCTTTACCCAAGGGGGCTGTTCCTCATTTTTACCTGTTCTCACAGAGTTCTGATTTTGTGTTTTAAATAACTATAACTTATGTAACAGTTTATAAATTTTTGTGCACACCTTGATGAATTTTACATGTGTCTGTACAACCACATCAAGATATAAAACCTCTTATCTCCCAATGAGCCCCATCCTCAGAGGTAACCAGTATTCTGACCTCCACCACCACAGATTTTTTTCCTGCTCATAGAAATGAAACCTCATAGTATGCCTTCTTGTATTCTTTTCATCTAATGTAAGTAGTGTCCATGAATTTTATATTTGTCACATTATAAGTAATTTTTTCTTTAAAAAACTTGCTGTGTAATATTCCATCAGCTGAATATACCAGAATTTAAAAATTCCACTCTTTCTGGACATGTGAATTTTTCCAGGTTTTGCTATTATGAATAAAGCTATTGTGAATGTTCTTGTGCAGGGTTTATTGTGGTCATGTTCTCATTTCTCTTGTCTATAAACCTAGGAGTGGAACTTCTGGGCCATTGGGTAGGCATATCTTTAGCTTTAGTAGATATTGCCAAACAGTTTTCCAAAAGTGGTTGAAACAATTTATACTTACCTCACCAATAAATGGAGGTTTTACTTGCTATGCATCCTTGACAACACATGCTACTAGCAGTCAATTTAATTTTAGCTGTAGTAAGTGGTTTCCTGTGTTCTAAATCACCGGCGGGGTGGGGATGGGGTGAATAATGATGTGGTAGATGGTTGCCACAGTTTTTCCTATCCCTCTATGAAGATCTTTTTTCAATGTGACTTTTCTGTTCCTATCAGTAGGTGGAGTTTATTTCTCTACTCCTTGAAGATAAGCTTGATTACATTATTATTTTTTTTTGGCCAATGGGACATTATCAAACATGACAGCAAGAGACTTGAAAAACATACATTGAGGTTTACCCTCTTTTAGCTGTGGTTAAGACTCTTGAGAAAGTATGAAGAAGCCTGGGTTGTCCTCCTACTTGAGAGGCCACATGGAGAGGGGGCTCTTGTTGATGGTCAGCACCAACCACCAGACATACGAGTGAAGCCATCTTTGATCATCTGGTCCCAGACAATCCACCAGGTGACAAGTTGCATGAGCAACCCTAGGTAAGGTCATTAGAACTGCCTTGCTGAGTTCAGCTCAAGTTGCTGACTCACAGCATTATGAGTACATAAGGTGGTTATGTAGATGTAGATAACTAACACAGAAGTTAGTATCAGAAAGGAGATGATGCTAAAACAAAAACTTAAACTGTGGCATTGACTTTAGAACTTGATAGCAAGAAAGCAGCTGAAAGGGGGTGAAGAAACTTAATGACTGGAACCATGGTAAAGAAACTACTTCTAGAGGTTAGGAAAAGGCTATGTAGTACAGGAACCACTGGCAAAAGTGTTGTTTGTGGTAACTTGGAAAATAAAACATGTATTTGATAAACTTGTAGATCTATCTGGCTGAGGAGGAGGCTTTCTTCCACCCCTGGCTCTGCACTCAGTCTTTCTCATGAGTGCCTGGTGGTGGTCCAAGAGGCATCTGTAAGTGGGTGTGAACTTGCCTGGTGCCTTAGGCTCCGAATCTCTGCTCTCACACCAGCCCACACTTGGCCTTTAGCAACAGGATAGAATTTCTAGCAGAAATCTTACCTTCTTTTCTGGTGGTACTGTCCTCATCCTGTGTTACAGGTGAGTCTGCACTCTGTCCTTAGATATCTTAGCCAAAGTAGGGAAATTTTCTTCAATTATTTTTTTCAAATAAGTTTTCAATTTCTTTCTCTTCCTCTTCTCCTCCTGGAACCCCTGTGATTTGTGTGTTGGAACATTTGATCTTCCCCCAGAGGTTCCTAAGTCTCAATCTCTCTTCTTTTTTTTTTTTCTTTCATTTTTCATTTTTGTTTCTTCTTTCTGTTTTGGTTGAATGTTTATTTCTTCCTTTTGTTCCAAATTGTTGATTTGAATTTCAGCTTTCTTTCCTTCACTGTTGGTTCCCTGTATATTTTTCTTCATTTCACTTTGTCTAACCTTCATTTCTTCCTATATATATATTTTTGCCATTCTTTATGAGTTCTCCGAGCAACCTTGTCACCAGTGTTTTGAACTCTGCATTTGATAGGTTGGTATCTCTGTTTCATTTAGTTATTTTTCTGGGGTTTTGTCCTGTTCTTTCATTAGGTCATATTTCTTTGTCTCCCCAATTTTGGCAGCCTCCCTATGTTTGTTTCTGTATATTACGTAGAGCTGCTTTGATTCCTTGTCTTAGCATACCTGTTAAGTTGTATGGGTGAAGTCCTAGGTATTTGCCAGGGTGGTGCAACCCACTCACTGCCTTGTGGCTCTGTGTATTGGGGGAGGGCTCAGAGAGGGAACAATACTGCTGCCTGGTTTCTGGAGGTTTGTCTGGCACTTGTTCTGTGTCCTGTCACTTCACCCAGTTCCTGTATTTGACTAGTGCCCTTCCAGCTGTTACTGTGGTGGTGAATCCCAGCATGGGTGGGATTCTAAATCCATGTGGGCCCCTTAAATGGCTTCTCCTAAAAAACTGGCCATCTTCTACTACTACAACCACCCCCACTGTTTTTTACAGTCACACATTTTGGGGCTTTTTCCTATCAGGACTAGAACACTGGGCTGTATGGTCTGACCTAGGGCTGGGATTGCTCACTCCCCAGGTATCTCTCCCAATTTTTATCCATCACATGTGAATGTAGGACCTCCTGTTCCACAACTGCCACTGCCTCTCTGCACCATACCACACCTCCTTGCCTCTGCCCCTCCTACTTGTCTGGATGAATATGTCTTCTTTAAATCCTTGTTTGTCAGACTTCCATACAGTTTGACTTTCTGACAGTTCTGGATATTATTTTGAGGTTAGTTGTAATTCTTGTGATTGTGCAAGAAGTGAAGTGTCTCCCTATGCCTCCTTCTTGACCAGAAGCTTCAGCATTTCCTCTTACAGGCCCTGTGCAGAGGCTCACTCAAATTCACTCCTCTGAGATTCAGCACAGGAGCAGCAGCTTGAGAGGCATCAGAGAAATATGGGAGAAATGGAATTGTCTGGTGTCAGGGTGAGAAGTGGCAGCAGCTTTCTCTCAGACAATATTGTTAGCAGATGCCATTGTTCCTTTTCTGAGCACTCCCCTAACAAAGCCACAGAGCTGGCAGGTGGGCGCCATATCTGAGACTCCATCATCCTGGCTCACACTGTTTTCCCCACTCTGGTGATTCCCTGATGCTAAACCCCACCCAAATTTTGGGCTTACTTGGGCTGTTTCCAGTGACTTTTCCATGTAAGTGGCTTGGTGTGGCTCACGCTTGAGAGCTTCCTAAATTTTCTCAAACAGCATTTGGTCTCAGTATGCCCTGTGCGCATTGCTAGGTGGCCCCAGGCCCAGCACTCACAGCAGCTGGCCTTAGTTTACAGCTTGGACTCATGTGGGCACCTCCATGCCCAGCACATATAGCAGCTAACTGCAGATTGCTTTGTAACTTATTTGGGTGGCCCCAGACAGAACACAGTGAGTGGCTGACTTTGTTCTGCACCTGTCAGGAGACTTCAGAGCCTGTACACCCAGTGGAGAGCTACAGACCATGTCAGAGCACCACCACCAAACCACCTTCACAAGCAGTGCACTCAAGGAGTAGACTCAGTGGGCATCAGAGCCCTGCTGAAGTAAGTTCTGCTCTGCACAGCTGATCCTCCGCAGTGGTCAGTGGTGGGTGATCAGTAGCCAATGCCAGTCCTTGAAGCAGATTCAACTGGGTAAAACCTTCCATTGACCAGCCAACAGCCATCAAGGCTTAGCTGCAAAAGGGGAGTGTACACAGCCCACATGGTGGGCACACATTGAGTGCTCAGCTTGGTGTGGTAGGGGAGGCTGTGCCACGGGACCCTATGGGACATTTACTTCATTAGGCCACTCTACCAGCCAGGGTGTTATAGCAGCTCTACCTAATATGTGGAAACAAGCACAGGGAGACTGCCAAAATGAGGAGATAAAGAAGCATGGTTTAAATGAAAAAATGGAGCCAAACTCCAGAAAGACAACTAAACAAACTGGAGACAAGCGGTTTGCTAGATGCAGAGTTCAAAACACTGGTTATGAGGGTGTTAAGTGAACTCAGTGAGGACCTCAATAGTATAAAAAAAGAGTATGGAAATGTTAAAATGATTCAGTCAGAAATGAAGGATACACTAACTGAAACAAAGAACAAGTTACAGGGAATTAACAATAGAGAGGATGGAGTTGAGAATCAAATAAGAAATTTAGAATATAAGGCAGCAAAACTAACCAAACAAACAAACCCACCCAATCAGAAAAATAAGAAAAGAGTAAGAAAAATGAGAATAGTTTAAGGAGCTCTGGGACAACTTCAAGCATACCCACATTTGCATTATGGAGGTTTCAGAAGGAGAAGATAGAGTTACAAATTGGAAACCTATTTGAAACAATAATGACAGAAAAGTTGCCTAACTTCATGAAGGAAGTGGACCTACAAGTCCAGGAAGCACAGAGAATCCCAGACAAGTTGGATCCAAAGAGGACCACACCAAGACACATCATAATTAAAGTGGCAAAGGTTAAAGGTAAAGAGAGAATCTTAAAAGTAAAAAGAGGAAAACAGAGAGTTGCCTTCAAAGGAGTTCCCATTAGACTGTCAGCTGATTTCTCAAAAGAAACTTTGCAGGCAAGGGGGTTGTCAAGAAATATTCAAAGTGATGAAAAGCAAGGACCTACAACCTAGATTGCTCTATCCAACAAAGCTATCATTTAGAATGGAAAGGCAGATTAAGTGCTTCCCAGAGAAAGTAAAACTAAAGGAGTTCATCATCACCAAGCCATTACACAAAATGTTGAAGGGACTTATTTAAGAAGAAGAGGAAATAATCAAATATACTTAAAAAAAAGAAGATCAAAACTATAAACATTAAAATGACCACAGACTCACAACTACCAATAACTGCATCTTTAAAAAAACAAAAAACAAAACCCAAACAAAAAACAAACCAACAACAACAAACTAAACAAATAACTAGAATAGAAACAGAATTATAGATATGGAGATCATTTGGAGGGTTGTCATGGGAGGGGCACAATGGGGGAAAAGGTTGGAATTAAGAAGCATAATTGGTAGGTACAAAAAAGACAGGTGGAAAGTCCTGGCTGGTGTCACAGTGAATAAGGCACTGGCCTGCGAACCCAAAGGTCGCTGGTTTGATTCTCCAGCCAGGGCACATAACCAGGTTGCAAGCCAGGTCTCCAGCCAGGTCTGTAGCTGGAGGCAGGTGAAAGCTAACCATACATTGATGTCTCTTCCTTCTCTGCCTCTCCCTCCCTTCCCTTCCCTCCAAAATAATAAATAAAATCTAAAAAAAAAAAAAAAAAAAAAAAAAAAAAAAAAAAAAAAAAAAAAAAAAAAAAAAAAAAAAAAAAAAAAAAAAAAAAAAAAAAAAAAAAAAGACAGATGGAAATTAAGACTATTATAGGAAACAGAGAAGCCAAAATGCTTATATGCATGACCCATGGACATGATCTAAGTGGGGGAATTGCTGGAAGGAAGGTGGGTACTGGGTGGAGGGGGGTCAAGGGTGAAAAATTGGGACAATTGTAATAGCATAATACATAAAACATATACATAAAAAAATAAAATCTTTGAGGTGAAAAAAATAAGAAAGAGGAACTGCCTGAGAGTCTGGTAGTCTGTCTTCCACAGTGTCAGTCCCCTCTGGTCTTTGCAGCCAGAAGTTATCACTTATTTTCCTGGCACTGGAAACCCTGGGCAGGGGAGCCTGGTGTGGGACTAGGACTTCTTGCTCCCCTGATATCCTTCCCAGTCTTTATCTGCCACATGTGGGTGTGGGACCAACCCAATCCACATCTCCACCCCTCCTGCTAGTCTGGATGTAGTTGCTTCTTTAATTCTGTAGTTATAGGACTCTCCTTCAGCTTGATTTCTGATGGTTCTGAATGATGGTTGTTCTGTAGTTTAATTGTAATTTTGATGTGATTGTGCAAAGAGGTGAGCCACACTTATCTAGGCCCACATCTTGTATCTCCTGATAGAATGTGGCAGTAAGAGCTACAGGAATCTACACAAGATAATATGACATGGATTAAACATACATTGTACCAGGGCAAGTTTCTTGGTTTAAATATTGGACTATCATTACACAAAAATGCAACCCTTTCAGGAAACTGGGTGAAGGGCACATAGGACCTCTTGGAATTGTTTTTACAACTCTGTGAATCTATATTTATGTCAAAACAAAAACTTAGAAGTTTTTAAAGGAGAAATAAAGAAGGTTGTTAATGGATCATATATGTCTGAACTTAAGATGCAACATGAAATTTTCCATGGATTTCTAGCCTGCTAGCCTGCGCCACAGTTGTTGCATTTCCCAATGTCCACTATGAACCAAGGTTCTTTTTTTTTTTTTTTAATTTTAATTTTATTGTTGTTGTATTACATCCATCCCCTTTTTGCTCCCCTTTGTCCCCTTCCCCACCCTGAACCAAGGTTCCTGTAGGGACAAAACAACCAATAAAGTCATTCTTCATGGTTGGGAGTTCTTACTATCAAAAAGATACAAAAACCACCCTCAAAGAGACTTCAGTAAGAATATGAGTAATGCTATGCAAATAGTTTCAGAAAAAAAGAATAGTGAGTTTTTATAGAAGTTCATGAGTAGACAAAACTAGGGGAAGAAAACTAGGTTCCCTGTTTCCTAAATCAGCTAATCTAAGACTTAAATCATACTTAGAATAGGAAGTCTTTTTAACTTACACAGACCAAGATCATATGTCCTCCATGGCTGGGCTTGCTGGTGTCTGCACCATGAGAAACAAATATCCAAGATTGCTGCCAGGTAGGTAGAATTATAACACTGGCAATGGATGACTGGGAACTTTAAAGCTACCTGGGAACTCTATATCCAGTTTGAGAATTCTCCCTGTTCTTTGCTATTTTTCCAGTTCTACTATCTCCATAAAGGAAAGCAGGAAGGAAAAAATATTTAAGAATATTAACTCAGTTATACTAAATGTTGAAAGGAGAAAGTAACTGAAATGTATTCCTAGGGCAAACATGGGGGTTTAACAGAAATTTCTCATTTTACCACCAGATTAGCTGGAGAAACAGAATATATGGCAGGTCTTGAAATAACATTTTGTTCAATGTCATTTTGTTATAACGTTGATGAGATACTGTAGGAACGTAACTCTTGTTTAGAGCAATTAGCCTGTGGTAAAAATGGTTTTGTTCATGTCATTTTGCCACAGTTACAAGAACCTATCACTAACATTAAGTAAGGCTTTACTATGTATATTATATTAAGAAATGCATTTATGAAATAGTGGAGATTGGGAAACTGAAAGTCTGCAGTACAGGCTAACAGGATGGAAACCCAAGGAAGACTTCATGGTTCATCTCAAGCTCAAAGTCAGTTCAGAGGCAGAATTCCCTGTTTTTTGGAGGAGGTTGGTCTTTTTTTCTCTTAAGGTCATCAACTGATTGGAAGAGGCCCAGGTAGATTATGAAGAGTACTTGCTTTACTCAGTCTACTGATTTAAATGTTCATCTCATCTAAGAAACACCTCCACAGCAGCATCTAGACTAAACTTTGACCAAATATCTGGGCAACGTGATCTAGCCAAATTGATACATAAAATTAACTGTAACACAACTTAATCTATTTTTTTCAGAAGTGCACATAGTCAAAGTTTCTGAAAAACTAATTTGCTATAGAAAACGTCATCCTTTAGCCTATAGACTCTGTATGTGTCATGGAATGATTTGAAAGATAATAACATTGAGATAATAAAAACTGATATTGTCAAGGTCAACTTAATTTTGATTAATGTTTCAAATGAAAATATTCACATTTCTTATCTGACTTGTGGAACATGACTATTTATTTATTTATTCAGCTGGGCACATTTTGGAGGGTTCACTATACCAAATGCAATGGTTATTTAAAAGAAATGGAAAACAAGCCCTGGCTGGTGTGGCTCAGTTGGTTAGAGGGTCATTCCATAACTGAAAGGTGGCAGGTTTGATTCCCAGTCAGGGCGCTTACCTACGTTGTGGGCTCTATCCTCCCTCTGGGTGCAGTCCCTGGTCTGGACAACTATGGGAGGCAACCAGTCCAAGCTTCTTTCTTGCATTGATGTTTCTCTCTGTCCTTTCCTCTCTCTAGAAGCAAGGATAAAGTGTCCTTGGATAAGGATAAAAAAAAAAAATGAAATGAAAATCAAACTTAGCTTCTTCAAGATATTAACATTTTAAGGTGTGCATGTACTTGTAATATATTCAGAAGAGCAAGTGGCTACATTCATACACATGGGACATTAAGACTCATTTCATCCTGCTTTGGCTGCCACACATTAGAAAATAGAAGAAGCATAGTTGGTGGGGCATCTGAGGCAAGAATGCCTAGACAACTTGAGAGGTGGCTCTGTGCTGACTTTCGGACTTAGCCTGGCTCTCATCTCCTCTGCACAGAGCTGCAAGAGATGAGGAGCTTTTCGTGGACAAGGAGGGAATAATAGAAGTCTGGACTCTGATGCCTGGGAGAACCAAAGTAAGCATGTAATTCTGCTTGATCTTGGATCTGACCTCGACGCAGGTGTGTCTCCAGTAACAGGAAGGTGAAAGGAGGAACAGGAAGGAACTCTGCTCTTTGCTTCTTTTACTTTCCTTTAGCTGACTCATTGTTTGTTTTGTGCCAGGTGCTGTACTAACCCTTTATGAGTCTTCCCTAATGTGCAATCATTATAATGTCCATCCTATTATAATGACCATTGTACCCATTTTGCACTGGGTAATTGTGGTTCAAAGGATAGGTGGCACTTTTAAAGTCACACAGTCATGATATGAAAGTTTGGGATGCAGTCTTCGACATGTGCCACTCCAAATTTGTTCTCCACCAGTGTCCTCTATCACTTTATGCCGTGTTGAACTGGCAGTACAGCCTGTAAGAGGAATTCATCTTTGCTTCCACCTGAGAAGAAAGACCCTGTGTGGGTGGTACACAGATTGGAAAAGATTTTCTTAGGGTTCATGGCTCATGTGGATGGGCTGACAGACAGTACTGGGTAGACTGGTTATGGCCTGTACAGTAGATTGGATTCCTTGGCATCCATAGTAATTTTTACACACAAAGCCTGCTCAGTGCCTCATTTCTCAAGGAGGTAAAGGGCAAAGGCGGTGTCCTTTGTGCAGTACAGGAGGGCCAGGAACTCATTTGAACGGATGCATAGAAGCCACGGGTGTGGAACCTGGAGAGACCACTTACCCAGGAGATAATGGTCCTACCTGCAGATACCTTAGTTCTCACTTGTCACCTCTCACCAGCTCCCCTCTCTCAATTCCAGGGCTCTGAGCCCTGCTGATATGGTGAGCTAGGGCTTGAAAAGGTATCTTAAACGGGAAATGATCCTTGAAGGGAAATGATCAGATTTGTGCCATTGACAGAGAACAAGAGCTTGGATCTGGGCAAAGGGGCACCAGTCTGAGGACTTTCTCCTTTAAGATGTACCTCTCCATTGAGAGAGGTTGGGGTTTTAAGATGTGTCTCTGTCATCAGCTGTGTGCATGTTCTGTCCCCTTACCTAGAGTGCCTGAGGTTTCTTGTTTGTTGGTGACTGATCTCTTGGGGAGTCCCGGGAGACAGAGGGGAAAGACTGCATCCATGATTCCCAGTGAAGTACAGGAGCCTGAGGGATATGCTGCAAGCTGTGGGCTGCAGGGCCAGAGCCACCTACGAAGGGGGCAATGACAATGTGGACAGGGGTTGGAATTGGAGTTTGACTCTCCTCTGTTTTTTTCTGCCCCAGGACTTTCAGTGGTACTGTTGTTGACCTTAAGACCTGCAGACAAGAACCCTCATGGTGAGTCTGTCCAACCAGGCCCTTAGTGACATAAGAGGGGCAGTCATGCTGGGGTCTGGGGTCTCAGGCCTCTCACCGACAAGAGAAGGAACAGAGGCCTATTCTGCAAGTGAGGCTCAGAAAAGGTCCTCTGAAAATGAGAAAAGCTATTTTTTCCCGTAAGTGTCCAGCATCTTAGTTTTTTCTCTTCTGATAGCAGCTATCTCTTCCTTCCCTCTCCTCCTCTGCTGTTGGATCCTAGCTGACCTCTTCCATTTCTTGGGTCTTCTGACCATGGTTTTACTCCCCACAGCCTCTACTACCGTGGGCTGTGCTGCGTGGTGCCCTCCAAACTCCACATGTATCCACGCCACTGCCTGTAGCTGTGCTCAGGGATTCATCTCTTTATCTGGGAAGATCTTCACCAACTCCTCAGAGATCTGTAAAGGTACAGAGGCTTGGGTTGGTGGAGGAGATACAGAGGTTGTGGGACATCCAGAGCCCCCACCCCTGATAGCAGTCCAGGAGACATTGTCAAGGATAAGAGAGAGCAGGCAGGGCAGGGAAGCATGAGGGAAGTGGGCAGTCAAGTTTCATGATCAGTAGGTCAAATGTTGAGAGCTTACATGGTGGAGCTGAGTGATGTGGGTTCAAAATCTAGCTCCACCACTGAGATTGATGACATTATTTCTCCTCTCTTTGTCTCAGTTTGTTGTCTATAGATTGGGGATAATCGCTGTACCCATCTCACAAAAATTGGGTTTACATATTACTTGTGTGAAAAAGATAAAGGCTATTAAGGGCAAATGTCAACAAGTGCTAGTTACTATTATTGTTACTGCTATTACTATTATTTTCATAGCACAAAGAAAGAGGGAAAACAATGGGAGCAACAGCAGGAAAGAAGCAGTCAGGGCCTGGACTCTCAGGCTCTCCTACTAGCTCCAGCTCACCAGGAACCTGCCCACTCATGATCATGGTTCCCCCTCAGACTAATGGCAGCCCTGTGAGGGAGGCAGACCTAGGATTGTTTCCTAAGTGATCAAATTTGGGCTCCAAGAGATCTCAAGTGACTTGTCCAAACTCTCATAACTAATCAAATGGTAGAATCAAAGATCTAAATCTAAGAAGTTTTTATTTTTTAACAATACAGGATCACAAAATGAAATGATACTACCTAAAAATGATTGAGATAGTAAATTTTGTGTTATGTGCATTTTACCATGATTTGAAAAAATAGAGATAAAAGAAATGATACAACACAAAGTAGTCTTAGATGCATATTTATCAATAATAAAAATACTCCTAATATGATTGAAGAGAAATGAAAAAATGCCTCCCAAAATTTCAGTAGCTTGTGTAGTGGACTTATGGGTGGGTTTTTTGTTTCTTTTTAAATTAAAAAAAAAAAAATTGTTCATTTTCTACATATCATGTGCTATTTCACATTTGGAGAAAAGTAGATTTTATCAGAGAAAATAAAAAGATGTTGTGACTAGTGCCCAGCCCATCCCTGACCCTGGAGGTATTGCTATAGGGTCCTTTGTGCATTTGCTTGTGTGTATCTCCTGGAGATTTGCAGGCTCAGTGCACATGGATGGGGATCCTGCTGCTACTGTAACTGGATCCCAGCTCCCTGCTGGGAG
>PVIW01011131.1:0-39519 GCA_004026585.1 Noctilio leporinus
GACTGGCTTATTTCACTAAGCATAATACTCTCCAGTTCCATCCATGTTGTTGCAAAGGGTACAAGTTCCTTCTTTCTTTCTGCCATATAGAATTCCATTGTGTAAATGTACCATAGTTTTTTGATCCAATCATCCACCGATGGGCACTTAGGCTGTTTCCAGCACCTGGCTATTGTAAATAGTGCCGCTATGAACATAGGTGTGCATAGGTTCTTATGAATTGGTGTTAAAGAGAGAATCTTAAAACCAGCAAGAGAAAACAGAGTTACCTACAAAGGAGTTCCCATAAGACTTCTTTTGAAATTTCTCAAAAGAAAATTTGAAAGTAAGAAGAGGCTGGCAAGAAGTATTCAAAGTGATGAAAAGCAAGGACTTACAACCAAGATTATTCTATTCAAAGCTATCATTTAGAATGGAAGGGCAGATAAAGTGTTTTACAGACAAGGTAAAACTAAAGGAGTTCATCATCACCAAGCCATTATTATATGAAATGTTAAAGGGAGTTGTTTAAGAAAAAGAAGATCATCAAAAAAATAAATAAATAAATAAAGCTAGACCACCAACTTACACCATACACCAGAATAAGCTCATAATGGGTAAAGGACTTAAACATAAGCTGTGCCACCATTAATGCCCTAAAGGAAAACATAGGCAGTAAAATTTCAGATATCCTATACAGAAATATTTTCGCTGATACTTTTCTAAGGGCAAGGGAAATAAAGGACTAAATAAACAAATGGGAATACATCAAACTGAAAAGTTTCTGTTTAGCTAAAGAAATTAGTAATAATTTCTTTATTAGTAATAAGCAAAGTTAAAAGGGAACCAACTATATGGAGCAACAGATTTGCTAATGATACCTCAGACAAGGGATTGATCTCCAAAATATACAAAGAACTTACATAATGCAACACCAGGGTGACAAACGACCCAATTTAAAAATGGTCAAAGGACCTGAACAGACACTTCTCCAAGGAGGAGAAGGGCCCATAGACATATGAAAGAATGCTCAACATCACTTGCAATCAGAGATGCAAATTAAAACCACAATGAGATACCACCTCACACCTGTCAGAATGGCCATTATTAACAAATCAACAACAAGTGCTGGTGAGGATGTGGGGAAAAGGGAACCCTACTGCACTATTGATGGGAATGCAGACTGTGCAGCCACTGTGGAAAACTGTGGAATTTCCTCAAAAAACTAAAAATGGAACTGCCTTTGAGCCAGGTATTCCATTGCTGGGATTATAACCAAAGAATCCTGAAACACCAATTCAAAAGAACCTATGCACCCCTATATTCATAGCAGTACTATTTACAATAGCCAAGGGCTGGAAACAGCCTAAGTGCCCAACAGTGAATCAGTGGGTCAAAAAAGTTGATACATTTACACAATGGAATACTATGCAGCAGAAAGAAAGAAGTCCTGCCTTTCACAACAGCATGGATGGAACTGGAGAGTATTATGTTTATGAAATAAGCTAGGCAGCAAAAGACAAATACCATATGATCTCACCTATAATAGGAACCTAATGAACAAAGTAAGCAAATGAGTGAAACAGAACCAGAGGCATGGAAACAAAGGGCACACTGACAGTGACCAGAAGGGTAGGGGAAGGGGAAAAGGGGGAACATAAGGGAAGGGTCTTTTCAAACAGGTACAAATGATCTATGGACATGGACAACAGCAGGGGGATTGAGTGTGGGTATAGGAGGTGGGTGGGGCAGGAGAGAAAAACAGGGGAAAATTAGGACAACTATGATAGAACAACAATATATATATTTTAAAAGAGAGACACTGGCCCTGGCTGGTGGCTCAGTGGATAGGTGCCAGCCTGAGGACCCAAATGTTGCTGGTTCGATTACCAGCCAGGGAAATATAACGAGGTTGCAAGCCATGTCTCCAGCCAGGTCTGTAGCTGGAGGCAGGTGAAAGGCAACCATACATTGATGTTTCTCTCCCTCTCTTCCTCTCTCCTTTCCCCTCTCTCTGAAAAAAATAAATAAATAAAAATCTTTAAAAATAAAAAATATATACGGATTTTTTAAAAAATAAAAGAGAGACACCAAAGTACAAAAGAGTTTAATGGCTTTGTGTGTCTAAAACATGAAACTTATTAAGAGGAAATACAGCAGATTTTAATACAAAAATTTAACACAGAAAATTAGGTTAAATGTGGCCTTAGAAAAGTTTGCAAAATATTATATTTAAGACTAATACAAAATGATGACATTTCCCATTACTCTCACCTGATTACCCTTGGTAATTCTTTCAAAAGGCCAACTTTCACAACAATGTTTTCCTTCTTTGTGGCTTCATAAAAAAAACAACAATAAAAATTTGGGACAGTTAGAAGCAGTAGGGTGATATTCTAAAAAGTTTAAATCTTCCTAAGCATAAAAATGTTCAAATGGTAAGCCCCAGATAACATTCTCCCAACCAGCGGTAACAACTGGGTGAACTATTCAAGCATATCTTACTACCACCAAGCCGCCCCTCCTGGTAAATTCACAGCTATCCTGTGCACATGTTTGTGCCTGGTCCAGGCATCAACGTTTTCAAGCACACTTTCTTCCTTTTTAAAATGTTGTACCAGTCAATCTACTTTACCCGCCTCAGGGACGTAGGGTGGATAGCAAAGAACAAAACAATGAAGGTCTTTACATTTTTTAATTAATTTTATTTATTATTGTTGTATTACAATTGTTTCATTCCACCACCACCCCCATTGCTCTCCCCTGCCCCACCCTCCTGGCCCCCATCTGCAGTCAATCCCCAGCTTATTGTCCATGTCTATGGGTCCTTCACACTAGCTCCTCAACTGAACCCTTCCTCCACTTCCCTCCCCCTTCTCCTGTTCCCCGCCAGTCACCATCATTCTGCTTATCTTTTTTTTTTCCCTGTGTATTTTGCTCCTTTCTGCTTGTCTGCTTATTTTGTTCCTTAGTCTCCTGTATTAAGTGAGAACATGTGGTATTTAACTTTTGCTCCCTGGCTTATTTCACTAAGTATGAAATAAGCTCTCCAGTTCCATCCATGCTATTGCAAATGGTAGGAGTTCCTTCTTTCTTTCTGCTGTGTAGTATTCCATTGTGTAAATGTACCACAGTGTTTTGACCCATTCACCCACTGAAGGGCATATAGGCTGTTTACAGCATTTGGCTATTGTAAATAGTGCTGCTATGAACATAGGGGTGCATAGGTTCTTCTGAATTGATGTTTCAGGGTTATTTGGGTATAATCCTAGCAGTGGAATAACTGGGTTGTAAGGCAGTTCTATTCTTAGGGTTTTTTTGTTTGTTTGTTTGTTTGTTTTTGAGGAAATTCCATACTGTCTTCCATAGGGGCTACACAAGTCTGCATTCCCACCAGCAGTGCACCAGGGTTCCCTTTTCCCCACATCCTCGCCAGCATTTGTAGTTTGTTGATTTGTTAATAATTGCCATTCTGACAGGTATAAGGTGGTATCTTATTGTGGTTTTAATTTGCATTTCTCTGATGGTTAGTGATGTTGAACAGTCTTTCATATGCCTATGGGCCCTTTGTATGTCCTCCTCAGAGAGGTGTCTGTTCAGGTCCTTTGCCCATTTTTTAATTGGGTTGTCTGTCTCCCTGGTGTTGAGTTGTATAAGTTTTTTATATATCTTGGAGGTCAAACCCTTGTCTGAGGTGTCATTAGCAAATATGTTTTCCCATATGGTTGCTTCTCTTCTTATTTTATTGATGTCTTTTTAGCTAAGCAGAAACTTTTCAGTTTGATGGAGTCCCATTTATTTATTTGTTCCTTTATTTCCCTTACCCTGGGGGAGATATCAGTGAACATATTGCTGTGTGGGATATCTGCAATTTTTTTGTCTATGTCTTCCTCTAGGACTTTAATGGTGGCACTGCTTATGTTTAAGTCTTTTATCCATCTTTTTATCCATGTTTGTTCTGGCATATGGTGTAAGTTGGTTGTCTAGTTTAATTTTTTTTGCATGCGCCTGTCCAGTTCTCCCAACACCACTTGTTGAAGAAGCTATTTGGACTCGATTTTATGTTCCTTCCCCCTTTGTCAAATATTAGTTGACCATAGAGTTGTGGGTTTACTTCTGGGCTCTCCATTGATCTGTTTGTCTGCTCTTATGCCAGTATCAGACTGCTTTGATTACTATGGTTTCATAATATAGTTTGATATCTGGTATTGTGATTCCTCCTACTTCATTCTTCTTTCTCAAGATTGCTGTAGCTATTCAGGGTCATTTTTACTACTCAAAGCCATCTGTAGATTCAATGCAATCCTTATTAAAATACCAATGTCATATTTCCCAGACTTAGAACAAATACTTTAAAAATGTATATGGACCAAAGGTGGCTCAATTCCCAGCCAGGGCATATAACCAGTTTGCAAGCCAGGTCTCCAGCCAGGTCCACAGCTAGAGGCAGGTGAAAGGCAACCATACATTGATGTTTCTCTCCCTCTATGCCTCCCTACCTTCCCCTCTCTCTAAATATAATTAATAAAATATTTTTAAAATAAAATAATCTACATGGAGTCAAAAATGAAGGTTTGAATGTATTTTTCCCCACTCCAGCTTTATTGAGGTATAATTGACAAAAATTGTACATATTTAATGTGTGCATCTTGATGCTTTGATATATGTATACATTGTAAAATAATAACCATAATCAAGCTGACAAACTTAAGAATCACCTCACAGTTACCATCTTCTTCCCTTTTGTGTATGATCAGAACACAAGTTCTACTCTTTCGCAAATTTTAAGTATACAGCATAGTATTATTAACTGTAGTCACATTGCTATACATTGGATCCCCACAACTTACACATCTTGCATGTCCCTGTTGTGCAATGATGGTTATTACTAGTTCATGCAACAAAGAAGGAACCTGTTTCACTGAATTCCTTTCACTTTCAAGGGAAAGCCATAGCAACAGATTGCTCTGCAATTTCTTCATCTTGAAAATGATGAGAATTATGTATAAACAATTCTAGTATGAAACATGACTTCTAATTAGCATGTTCTTCTACTTTCCTGGACAACAATGTTGCCTTGAGTGAGGCAAGTGTATAGTAGGCACACTGTGAGTGAATGACACCCAGACAAAGGAGGGACCTTTGATTGCCATTTCCAACAGTAACCTGACCCCCCCATAATCTGTTCCCAGCATCTCTTATCCCAAATATCCAACAAGGACTAGCTCTGGCTATTTTGCAAAGGGCTTTCACAAGACACCAGTATCACCACAATGTTTGCCAAGTCTTGCTACCTCCAAAGAAGCTGTCCCTTTTTTGATATCCCTGTTTCAGCTTTTCTCAAGGCCAAGTTTCCTCAATCTTGACAGTTTTTAGAAGCAATCCCATGAAATTTTAAAACTTTAAAGGGTTCTAAAAATGGAATCCAATACTACCTTTACTAAATGAGAAAATTGAGGTACAAGGGTATTAGGGTCATAGAACTCACTCAGAAGCACCCACACACACACACACTGATTTAAGCTTCTAACTGTCCCTATGTATAAAATCCTACATAACTCTGACTGATTCATAATTCCAAAGAAGAAACATGGATTAGACTAATAATCCATAGCAAATGCTGAGTTCAGCTGTAGTATAGTGTTTATTCATTTCATATTGCCCAGTAAGATGATGTGCATATATGAAGATCATTTTTAACTAATTTAAATATAAACTTACACTTAGTAAAATCTTGCAGAAGTAGTCCTGAGAGTTCACATATACATTTTACCCAGCTTCCCCTAATATAGACGCCTTCTTTAATTTGAGTAAAATGATCAAAACCAGGAAATTACATTGGTCTAATACTATTAACTAAACCACAGACCTTCTTTAAATTTCACCAGGTTTCCTGCACTGAAATCCTTTTTTCTGTTCTAGGATCCAACCCAGGTTCCATATTGTAATAGTTGGTCTCTTTCAGTCTGTGATAGTCTTTTATTCTTGCTTTGTCTTTCATTATCTTGACACTTTTGATGAGTACCAGTCAGTTATTTTGTGAAATGTCTCTCAATTATTTCAGATTATTTCAGACATGTCTAAATCTCATGGTTCAATAATGTGGAGCCCACAATTTACATCTTGGTTACCTCTACTTAAGTAGTACCTGGTTTTTTTTCTTTTTCACTTATGATCATTCCCTAGATGAATGAAGTCAAATTTGTCACTAGTCATTTGCCAAAATTAGGCTTGCTATTCTACAGGTGTCTCTGGAGAATCACTCTGTGATTCATCATGAGTAATGAGAAACCCAGTCAGAACGGGCAATGTGAAGCTGATTAGTGTGTTAATCATGAATCTGGGTTGTTATCTTGCCAGGATGAATTATGACAGAGTACTGTGAGGAAGCCGAACAACTGGGCACAATGGCACTGTCAAAAGCCATGAAGAGACTAGGCGTGTGTTACATGAAAAGCTCTGGAAGTATAAACCATAGGAGGGCCAGGCAATATTAACTCCAGGCAGTCATATCTCAAAACACCAGAAGCTTCTCGGTTTGGGAGATAATGGGCATGACATACAACAATAAACACTCCATATCCCACCCCATCCTTTGATCTATCATGTTCCCATCATAAAATAGAGGATGTATGCCTATGGAAAGCAGCTGGGAAGAGGCCTGCCTAGATAAGTCATCTGGGATACATAGGGGCAGAGAAGGGAGGACAAATGAGAGAACATAAAGAAAAAGGTATTGGCAATCATGTAGAATTACATAGCAGAGTTACATAATCTAATAGCACTATCTCTGCCACCAAAATGTTGGTCTTCTGATAAAACTCCCCTCCTGAAAAACAACCCCAATATTGTTGAGAATGAATTCTGACCCCTATGATTGGGCTACTTGCCCTCCTTCCTCTGGTTCCTCAGTCCTTGGCATGGTCTCAATGACAGCACTTTCAGGTCTGTCCTCCTTTTGACACTGGCAGCTGCTTGAAAACAATGGGCAAGGCTGCTCTTTGGGACATACAGTGATCAATAAATATTGGTCAAAAGAATTAATAAATGATGAATCAATGAAAATTGTATATCATTTGATCCTACCACTAAGCCAGAAAAGCAAGCCAGACAGGCATTATTTCCATTTCAATGAGGAAAATGGGACTTAGAATTTAAACATCCTGCCTGAGGTTGCATGACTTCAGCGATTTCCACAGTGCTATTGTTAGCAAAGGTAGCTATGAGTTAACAAAAGAGAAGGGAGCTAGAACGGTTGGGCGTGTCTGAGTCTGGAAGTTACACTTAATCAGGTTTAGGTCTGGATGTTACAGCTTCAGGCATCCTAGGCAATAGCCAAATCTCACCAAGGGGATTAACACTCCACACACATCCCAAGTAGGGAGGAAGGACTGATTTTCCAATCTCCCCAGGTAACAGGTTCATTCTCCACGGATTCCTGAGGGGTGAGGGGCACTAGAGGAAAAGCCAGTAAAGGGGAAGTTCCTCTACTGGGCACATGTGCAGTAGAAACCAGATGAAGCAACAGAACTTGGAGGCATGTGCAGTAGGAGCCAATATAGTACCCATAAAGGGGAGACCTCTAACCTGGGAGAAGGATTGGACTGGATGAGGGCATAAAACTCCCTCATAGAGGTGGAGGATAGAGATTGGATAGGTGGAGGGCCCAACACAAGCCTTCAAAGAACCAAGAAAGACATTGGTTACCTTGAAAGAAAGCTTACCCTTTCCCAAACCCAAGGTAATATAATCAAAGATTAACATAGGTCCGTCCTGGTAGCACACGTTCAACCATTCATTCGCACATGTTCTCTCTCTGAAGTAGCCATGCAAACCCAGGTGAATATACAAACCCAAAGGTGGGTGGGTTCCAAGCAGGGCCTGAGTGCAGAGGCCGTAGCACAGTGGTAGCCAAGCACAGCTGGGAACAAGAGACTAAGGTAGCCGAATGGGAACAGAGACTGGGATGGACTAGCTTTGGCATAAAGTAAACTACAGCAGCTTCAGATGCCCTGCTTGATGCCAGTTAATGATACAACATGTCTGGACCCTGGTCCTTCTTCTGGGCTTAGTGAAGACAAGGCTGGACTACTTCTACAGTGGGACAGGGCTGAGCCACCTGGTTGTGAATGAGCCATTGGGCACCTGGGGACAGTTGTTGGATGCTGCTACAATAAACCTTATCACTGCCCCTCATTATTCCTTGTGTGGGTCCTCAAAATGCTTTTCTTGTGACTCTGTGGAAGAACCCCATTTCTACCAGCAACACTAGGACCAGGGAAAATAAAGACGATGACCCGAATCAAATATTAAATTTGTCCCATGCCACATGCTTGCTTAGCCAAGACGAGCAAAATGAGCAAGCTCAAATGATCTTAGAGGTCCAGCAACTATGAGTGCAGAGGATGTTAGACAATACAAATGGCAGAGAAGTGACAAATCATGCTTGCAGGTAAAGTTGAGCCTGAGGGACCTGCAGGTCATGGCCCCTGTTGGCACCTTCCCATCCAGGTCTCATTCACCCTCATCACAACCTGTAAGGTCTACATTACCATCCCCCTTTTACAGATGAGGACACTAGTGCTTAGAAATGCTAAGTGACCTGGCTACCCACTCTTGAGTGCCTCTAGGGGGAGCAAGCCTGGGCCATTATCTAAGAGATAATGTCACCTGGAGACACAGATTATCTGACTTATTTTGTAACTGCTGACAAGCTCAGGAAAGTCAAAGAGAGCAAGAGTGAGGTTATGAATGAATGTTATTTTGTTTTGCCATTTTTCCAATTTAGCCCCTTTAATTAAAAAAAAAAAAAAACATTAGGCAGAAAAATATCTTCAAGTCCCACCATTCCAGTTCTCTTTAAAGTACCAGTTATCTTTTTAAAATTTTTATTATTATTTACAAAGAGAAGGGGCAGGGAGGGAGGAAGAAAGGGAGAGAGACATCAATGTATGGTTGCCTTTCACCTGCCTCCAGCCATGGACCTGGCTGGAGACCCGGTTTGTAACCTGGTTATGTGCCCTGGCTGGGAATCGAACCAGTGACCTTTGGGTTCACAGGCCGGTGCCAATCCACTAAGCCACCAGCCAGGGCATAAGCACCAGTTGCCTCTTTTTATTGGGCCATAAAATCCATTTCTGAAGCCACAACAAGCTATTTAAATGATTACAGAAAATATCAGAGCCCCCATCCATGAGCAGTGGAAAGTATCATGTCATGAAACTTATAGACACAGTAGAAAAAATTAAAATAAAAATTATAAACACTCACTTTCGTCCTGGCCAGTATGCCTCAGTTGGTTGTAGTCTTGTAGCTGATGGGTTGCAGGTTTAATTCCCAGTCAGGACACATGCTTAGGTTTCATGTTGATCCCCAGTCTGGACCTGTACAATCCCCAATCTGAGAGTGTAAAGGAGGCAGCCAGTCAATGCTTCTCTCTCTCCTTTCCTCTCTCCTTAAAAGAAATAGGGAAAAAAAGCCCTCAGGTGGAGATTAAAAAAAATAAAAATAAAAAACTTGATACAGAGAGATCTAATCAGATCACTGAGGGAAAATAGGAAGGGGCATAGGAGGAGTTTACAGAAGCAATGGTAAACAGTCTAGGCCAGGACTGACTGAGTGCATCCAGGGCATATGGAATTACAGGCTAGAAGATTTTAAATAAAACAAGGGCTCTCAGGAGGGCTCTCTTTCTCTCTCTCTCTCTCTCTCTCTCTCTCTCTCTCTCTCTCTCTCTCTCTCTCTCTCTCTCTCTCTCTCTCCCTCTCTCTCTCCCTCTCTCTCTCTGTCTCTGTCTCACTGTCTCTGCCTCTGTCTCTCTCTGTCTCTATCTCTTTGTCTCTCTCTCTCTCTGTCTCTGTCTCTCTCTCCTTTTTCAGAGATCCCTATATGATTACACTGCAGCTGCCTGCATTTTCCAGTAGATAGGATTTTGGATGGATTTTGGATTCGAGAAGAAAAGAAAACCAGGTGCAGCCTAGGATCGGGCTGGCCTGGCAGAGGGTGGCAGGGTTATTTTGGGGGAGGGGGGTGTTCTAGAGCGGATGAGCTCTGAGGTCGAAGCCTGCCATTCTTCCAAAATTGTGTTGCTTTTGTATCTTCTGTTGTTTTAGTTTGTAAACTAACCCTATAGAAATAAGATAGTTAAAAACTAATGGGAAATGCTAGGAGAACTCAGGTGTTAGAGTTAACCTTAATTGATAGGTTTAAATCGTTAAAGCTTTAACTGAAGAGTTCAAGAGTTTAGCCTTAATTGACAGGCTTAAGTGACGAATGCCTGTGGAAAGCTGTTATTCCCAAATTGTGTAGTGTTTGAATAAGAGCTTCTTTCTTTTATCACCAAACCTTTGCCTCTGGAATTTTGCCTAGAGGGTAGCAGTGGGCAGCAGAACCCCACTTGCTAGTTGGTTACAAACTCACTTTGGAAAATTACTTATGCAATTCAAACCCTTCCAATTTTGTCCAATGATGTTTCTCAACAGGTTAATACAATACATTGTCTAATTTAGATAGGTGAATGTTTATCTGAAGCAGAGAGAGAAAATGGCTACCATCAAAATCATTTCCAGTGCGGCTTGACAGTATCTCAAAAAGGTAAACAGAGAGTCCCCATATGACCCAGCCATATGACATACACCCAAGAGAAATGAAAACAAATGTCCACAAAAGCCTTTACATGAATGTTTATAGCAGCATTATTTATAGTACCCAAGAAGAAACAACTCAAATGTCTATCAACTAATAAATGGATAAACAATGTGTGGTTCATGTCTACAAAGTGAAATATTCTTCATAATAAAATAGGAAAGCAAGCATGCTTACTTCAAAAGCACATATACTAAAAGGAAAGCAAACCCTGGCTGATGGCACAGTGGATAATGTGCCGGCCTGCGAACCCAAAGGTCGCTGGTTCGATTCCCAGCCAGGGCATATAACCAGGTTGCAAACCAGGTCTCCAGCCATAACCAGGTTGCAAGCCAGGTCTCCAGCCAGATCCATAGCTGGAGGCAGGTGAAAGACAACCATACATTGATGTCTCTCTCCCTCACTTACACTCTCTCTGAAAATAATAAATAAAATATTTTTTTAAAAGGAAAGCAGTGCCAACACATGCTATATACAGCATGGATAAACCTTGGAAATATTATGCCAAGTAACAGAAGGTGCACACAAAAAGCCACATATTGTTTGATTTAATTTGTATGAAATATCCAAAACAGGCAAATCCATAAAGACAGAAAACAGAGGAATGGCTGTCAGGGACTGGGGGAAGGGAATGAGGAGAAACTGCTAATGGTTAGAGGGTTTATTTGGAGTTTAGAAAGTCCAACGGCAAGAATGAAGGTAAAATAAAACCCCTGAGTTCAGACTTTAAAACTGAAGGTTACAGAATATGCAACCATCAATGAGGAAATCTCTCAAGCTCCTTAACCTCCGGAATTCATATCGAGTGTGTGCTTTAGCTTACTACAAAGCACTATTCTTCACTAAGAATAGGAATTCCCCTCCTCACCATAGTAAGAAGGCAGGAAACACCGTCATTTTCATTTATATCTTCATACGACTGATATTTGGTTTAGTTTTCTGAAACAATGATTATTTTTCTCTCTTGAAGTAGGAGATTCTTAATTAGGAAGCCCAAAGTACAAAGGCTGCACCTTCTACCTTGAACACACCAGGAAACACTAGTGGGACAGATGGGATCTTAACTGTTTTCTCACCCTATATGGAATTGGTGGACCATACACGTTCTACCTGAGAAGCTGGGCAAATAGAGTTTGAGTTTATAGTGGACAGTATAATGGTATGTAGTAATACGCACTATATAGTGGTGTGTAGAATATAATGGTGTCTAGTGTATAATGGTCTATAGTGCATAGCAGTGTGGAGTATATAATGGTGTACAGTATATCATAGTGAGAAGTGGTATGTGTATAGTATATAATGGTATACAGTGACCCAGCACCAAAGAGTGACAATTTGAGCAAGGGCAACAGGCCTTGCAAAGGAGGCATGTTGCAGTTGGCCTGGTGAGAGCAGACCCTAGTTCCAGACAGCCTGTTCCCCCAGTGTGTTTGTGGTTTTCCTTCACATCTAGCATCATTTTGTCCCCCCACACAGGCATGGAGGAGATGGGACCTCCTACTATGATTATTCTGTCCCTTCTCATGGTCCAGGTGTGTCTTCCTCATGAGGACCATCCTATTCTACAACGGTTGGGGATCAGTCCCCTTTTTATTTCCCACCAGATTCTGCCAGGTCCATGGGACAGGTGGGCTTCCTTTCTTGAAGTGGTGGGGCTCCCAAATGCCTGTGGGCCTCGTCCCCAACAATGGTCTTGGCTACCCTTCTTGTAGGAATCTGTCCTCTTGACAGATCTATACTTGTGCAAACTCTGCTGTACTCTTGGGAATGTGTGTCCTAGTAGTCAGGGGCCATAATGGTTGCTCTCCAAACATGATGGGGTTTCTTTAAGACAGGTATGGAAGTGCTGCTGCTTACTGAATAATAACTTCCTCCTACGCAAGCATTCATCTCAGATCTGATTACATAAGGACCTGAGTTGCTCATCCTTCCACCCATTTTAATTACCAAATTTGGGGAATACAAGCAAGAGTAGGCATGAAATATTAAATGCTCAAAAAGACTCCAGGCTCTCTCAGTTTACAGAAGCACCTGAGAACTGGCACATGTGTGGCACCTGGAGACAGCCCTGGTATGGGTCTTCCTAGTCAAGTTGTACCCAAAAGTCTTACTTGTGTCCTTGGGATTTTGCTCCTCTGGCCCCATTCTAAAAACTGAGGCTGTGTACAGGAAGGTCAGCTAGACCCAAGGGGTGCAGCACAAGTAGATATTGGTTAGGGGGTCTTCATCTGGGTGACAACATGATTGCAAGAGGTGCCAGGAAAAGAAAAAGTCTACCAGGGAAAATAAATCTAGTAAATTAAGTTTTTAAAAAAGCTTTGAAGCATATCACATGCAGCTCCCTATTACTTATAATGGTGTTAGGCTTCTTTCCTAGGACTCTATGACTGTCTTTTGGTCCAAAGAGCAGGTACTACGAGGGAGAAGCAGATTAACAGAAGGAGGTCAGTGCAAGTCTGAGGACCCATAAGTGGAAAGAAAGAATAAGCACACATCTAACCAGAAGGACAAGTAGACAGATATTGAACAAAGGAGTCAGCCAAGACACTGGTTTCTAGTAAACGAAAAGCTGACAGGCAGAAGGCCCCTTGGGAAGGCAACTCCCTGTTTAGAGGACCCGTTGGCTAAACCCAAGGTCAAGGGAGTAGCAGCCTCTTATTACAAAAATTAAGACTACTGAATTTACAGCCATCAATGGGGAAATATCTAAAACTTTAATGCATACCAGGTGCTAACTACAAAGGAGGATTATTTACTCTTATAAGCTACAAAATACTTTCACCAAAAATGGTACTGGGAGAGCAGAGAGAGGATGTCGAAAATGGCTATCATAAGTCTTTACACTATAATGTGAAGGAATTTTTTAAAGATTTTATTTATTATTGAGAGAGAGGGAGAGAGAGAGGAGAGAGGAAGAGAGGGAGAGAAACATCAATGTATGGTTGTCTTTCATCTGCCTCCAGCTAAGGACATGGCTGGAGACCTGGCTTGCAACCTGGTTATGTTGCCCTGGCTGGGAATCGAACCAGCGACCTTTGGGTTCGCAGGTCAGCCCTTTATCCAGTGCCACCAGCCAGGGCTGATGAAGGAATTTTTATTAACTTTGCAGAAGAATCGCTTCTATTTTTGCTTCTGGTAAGATACTCATAAGTAGGAAGCCCACAAATGTGAGCAAATGTGAAGGCTGCCCAGAGAATGGTCAATTGGCCTAACTCAGCAACAGGTGTAGACAGTTAAAGATCGCCAAACAACTAGCTATTACTAAGGGAGTCTCTCTACTTGAGGGACCCAGAGGGGCATCACCTAAACTCTTGTTGAAATGGAAGAAGGTGTCAACCAATAACTGTGGGCACTAGTTCAACGCCAACAGGAATCTCCAGTTTGGGGTGCACTGAAGGGGGAGACTATTCAGTGCAACCAGCTCAACTGCAATGAAGCACAGCTGTGAGGCAGTCCTAAGGTCCATGTTGCAGCTTGACTCCTCTCCAGCTAAAAAGCACTGCTCCAGCACACTTTCGTCCAGTGCAGCTTGCTGAGATGGGGCAGCTCCACTCAGCTCTAACAAGAACCATAGTCTTTGATGAAAAAGGGAAGTGCACTCTGAGCTAGTGGGGAGCTGACTTCTAAAGAGAAAAGCCCCTTTCTCCAGTCCCCAATTGGTCCATTCCCATGCAAATGAAACTTCAAACCCTCAGTTTGATTGGTCCAAAAAGCATTGCCTTGATTGGTCAGGGTGGAGCTGCTCTGATTGGTGGGTGAAGATACGAAAGCGCCTATAGCTGTGAAGCTCTGATTGGATGGGGAAAGTCTCAGTCCTATTGATTGAGATTCAGTTCCAGGAACAGCCTAGTGAGGGGCAACTTAGATGGCAGGGACATAGTACATGTAGGCAGGCAGGCGGTTCAGTGTTGGAGGCAGGTAGTTTAGTGCAGGATTCTACATGAAGCACAGCTTGTGTGAAAGGTCCCAATTCAGAAAAGGCTGTTAAGATCTGTTTTTAGCCCTGGCTGGTGGCATAGTGGATATGGCGTGGCCTGCTAAACCCAAAGGTCGCTGGTTCAATTCCCCAGCCAGGGCACATAACCATGTTGCAAGCCAGGGCTCCAGCCAGGTCCGTAGTTGTAAGCAGGTGAAAGGCAACCATACATTGATATCTCTCTCCCTCTCTTTAAAAAAAAAAAAAAAATTTAATCTTAAAAAAAAAAACAAAAAATCTGTTTTTAATGTGGATCCAATTAACCACTAGGATCCTTTCTGGTATGTATTTTCTTAATGGGAGTTGATACAATAAACAAAACATACTTCTAAAAATTGCATATAAAAAGGGGAGATCATTCCATAAATCTTTTTCAGCAGTGATAACACAGGGAAGCAGAGGTTCCTATGTGTGAATCCATAATACTAAAGAGAAGACTGCACATCTTAAGGGAAGCCTCTATGATCTTCCCCTGAGACACCCAAGAGTGCAAAGGCTATACCAAGGTGGGTCCACTGAATTGACTCAGAGGGTAGCAGAGGAAACAAACATGTACAGGAGGTCTTTGACCTTTTAGGGCTCACAGGAGATGGCCTTGGGTGACCCCCTAACACGAGTTATTGTGCACATCAAAGAAACAAATAATAATAAATGATGGGAGGGGAATAGGATGAATGTAAAACAACAGTAAAATTAAATTTAAAAACAAACAAATAATGAGGATGATGGGAAGAAACTTTAGGAGGTTCTATATATGTTATGGCATAGATTATGGTGATGATTTTGTAACAGGGTGCAGAGCATAACCCCCACAATCCTTGACTGGGGAAAGGGAAGAGTGGCTGGTACAGTTTAAGATACATTGTGTAACAATGACAATAGTTGTGCCTTCCTGAAAGGAAGAGGGCTGCCACCCAGGGCAAATTGGGTAAATGACAGAACGTTCAAGGGCTTGTGACATAGCCAGGGGCCTGCGGGAGCTCATATAGTGTCTGCATGAGACCAAGGGACAAATGCCCACCACCCCAGATGTCCGTGGATCACTGGGAACGCCTGCCCTGACTAAAGATGGCAGCCAAAAGAATGTAAAAGATATGGGGGAATTGGCAAAAATGGTGGATACTAACACACATGATAGGAGGGGTTGGCTATGAGGTCACACAGGAAGTTCTGGGCCAAGTATTTAAATGAGAGTAGGCTGAAAGGGTGAGAGAGAGATGCCACATGGTTAGAAGTAAGTGAGGGAGGAGGTCTGAAAGCCAAAAGTCTAGTGAGTCTCCTGGCAGTCTAGTGGCAGTGCAGTGGGGGACTAGACTAGCCACCCAGAATTGAGTCTGCCTGGAAAAGACAGCAGCAGAGCTGTGGGGACCTGCCTGGCCACTGGGATTCGTGAGAAGTGTTTGGAGCTGAACTGGGACTGGGAAAGCTGAGCGGCAGACTTCTGCTTTTCTGCAAGATGGAACCCCTGACCAGCACGTTCTGAAACTGGCTTGGTTTGGCAAAGGGAGGCAGGACTGTTTTGGGATGTTTTTAAAGGGAGTGGAGCTTAACAGCAGAAATCTCCCATTATTCTAAATCTGTATAATGTTTAAATAAACAACCCCTTTCCTTTTTCACCAAACCCTTGCGCTGGGGGGTCACACTTCTTGATGGAGGGCAATTGAACCTCACAAGCTGTTCCAGAACAGCATTGGCAGGGTTCTGTAATGGTTACAAGGGTGTATATTTATCTTGAAATTCATCAGGTTGTATACGTTAAATATGTGCAGCTTTCTGTTTGTCAATCATATCTCAGAAGTGGATGTTTAAAGTAACTCTAAAAACTACAGAACAACAAATGATATTACTTAAAACTGGGCTGGTACGAACATAGGGTACAGAGGTTCTTCTGAATTGGTGTTTCAGGGTTCTTTGGGTATAATCCTAGCAGTGGAATCACTGGATCAAAAGGCAGTTCCATTTTTAGTTTTTGGAGGAAATTCCATATACCATATGATCTCACTCATTACAGGACACTAATGAGCAAAACAAAGAAAATAAGCAACAGAACCAGAGATGAATACAAGGAACAGACCGTCAGTGAGCAGATGGGAGGGAGAGAGGGGAGTGGGTAGAAGGCGGCAAAGAAGGGGAGCAGTTTAGTCAAGGAATTAGCATGGATGACCCATGGACACCAACAACATGTGGGATTGACTGTGGGGCGGGGAGCGGGAGGGAGGAGGGAGAGTGATGGAGGTGGGGGCAGGGCAGAAGAGTGGGATGAAAATAATACAACAGAAATAAAATTAAATTAAAAAAAAAAAAACTGGACTGGTTGTCCAATGTGGCAGCTACTAGTGACATGTGGCTATTTAGCACCTGAAATGTGGCATTTCTGAATTGAGGTAGGCCATAAGTTCGGGAATACATGCCAGATCTTAAGTAATAGAAAACTATCTCATTTTTTTTTTATTTTAAATGTTGCTCCTGTGTAGAAATGTTGGTTTAAATAGTTTCACCTTGTTTGATGTGATTGCTGGAACATTTCAAGTTTTGTATATGGCTTGCGCTTATGGCTCCCACCTTTCGACTGGGCAGAACTGCATTCAGGAGACAGTAGATGAAATGCACCACCTCTAGCATGCTCTCAGTGCAGCCCTGGCTCAGGCACGACTCCTCACAGCTCCTGAGAAGTTGCGTGGCCCTGGCTTCTTGGGGCCCCAGCTGCTACTCACTAGGATCTGTAGAGATGTTGACTGGGATAGCTTTGAATCTTATCATTCAATTTGGAGAGAATAACTGTGTTAACAATTTTGAATCTTCCAATCTGTGACCATGGCCTATCTTTCCCATTCTTTTGCAGTCGTGTTTTGTGGTTTTTGTCCAAGCAGTCTTGATGGGGTTTTTTTCTGTTAAACTTATTCGTAGTTATTTTATGTTTCTTGGCGCTTCTATAAAGGGGAATTTTCACATTTTATTTTCCAATTTTTCCTGCTAATGTATAGGAACACACTAGATTTCTCTATACTAAACTTGGATCCTGTGATATTGCTAAATTCATTAATTAGTTCTAGTAGTTATCGTGTAGAGTCCCTGAAATTTTCTACATAAACATTCAATCAGATTATCTACAAATAGTTTTACTTGTAAATAAAAACTCCAACAGTGACCAAAATATTGTAAAAATAAAAGAAAAAACATCTAAGGAAACATCAGAGAATGCACTTCTTAAGGCTCTATAAAAGCACAAGAAAACAACAGGTCTCTTCATCTTACAGTCTCACATAATTATTTGAGATTCCAGCTTGTGTCAAGATGTTTAACAGATTTTATGGTTTAAGCGGTTGAGGAAGCCTCAAGGGCCAGTCTGACCTACTTGATCCCAGTGGTGGGGGTGAAAAAAATAAGTTAGTGGAGATAGCTGGAATCTTAGTAAAATTACCATGGACTGGGTAGCTTATAAACAGCAGAAATTTGTTTTTCACAGTTCGGTGGCTGGGAAGTCCAAGACCAAGGCGCTGGCTGATTTGGTGTCTGATGAGAGTCTGCTCCCTGATTCACAGATGGCCATCTTTTCTCTCTGTCCTCACATGACAGAAAGGACAAAGCTAGCCCTTTGGGGCCTCTTTTATTTTATTTTTTTTTCATTTATTATTTCCAGAGAGAGAGGATGGGTATGGTTGCCTTTCACCTGCCCCCAGCCATGGACCTGGCTGGAGACCTGGCCTGCAACCTGGTTATGTGCCCTGGCTGGGAATCGAACCAGCAACCTTTGGGTTCGCAGGCTGGCGCCTTATCCACTGTGCCACCAGCCAGGGCAAGGGCCTCTTTTATAAGGGCATGAATCCCAATTATGAGGTCTCTGCCCTTATGAGCTAATCACCTCCCAATGGTCCCACCTCCAAATACCATCACCTTGGAGATGAGCATTTTATATATCAATTTTGGGGTGACAGAAACATTCAGACCACAGCAGTTGGCCCCCAGCATTGATCCTAGAACACCCCAGTTTAGGAGGAAATGTTTTCTGTATACCTTTGAGATATTTTTCTTTTCTTTTCTTTTCTTTCTTTCTTTCTTTTTTTTTTTTTAGAGAGAAGGGCAGAGAGAGAGGCAGAGAGGGAGAGAGACACCAATGCATGGCTGCCCTTCACCCACCCCCAGCCATGGACCTGGCTGGACCTTTGAGATATTTAATGAGATAGAAAACCTGGGCAAGAATCCTGAAGGGCAACAGACACCCGGAGGCATCCTAAGCCACCCAAGAAGTAATGTTTCCTTTTTCTTGCGCATGGGCTTGAGGGTTGCAGACACTGGTGCCCCTGAACTGTGTTTCTCAGGCAAAGGAGTGTGAGGTGGAAGGGACAGCAGCTGGTGGTGGGGGCAGATTGAACACGAATTCCAACCGATTTATACATTCTTTCTACTTTTCCAAAGGTACCAGGACCAAGACCCTGCTCTCCACTCCACACAGCCCAGCTAAACCTCTCTGAGTGTTTCTAACCTCCTGAACTCAAGACAATCCAGCCCGAGACTGCTTATCTCCCTCTGGCAACATTTTTCACTTCATTTTTGCCATGCCCAAATTCCTGCATCCTTGATCGCCCTTAAACCCGGAGTGTCACAGGGGTTGATATAGGTTGCCATCTTGACAGCTTTCAGACAACTCACCCAAGATTGTGCAGTAGGAGTAAAATCGTGACATTTTCCGGCACCTACACCCTGATCTCACAGTTTGAAGTCACGGCAGATCCGGATTCCTCATTGATGGCCGCTGAAGCAACCTATCCTTGTCCCTTCTCTGACTGCAAGATCTCACACCCCATGAGATCTTTTTGATGGATAACCCTGTTATGAGATTCTGCCGAAGAAACATGTTGTCTCTGAAATTAAAGAACTGAGACCCTCACTGTAGCAAAATCTGCTAGTGTTTCTTCTCACCCAAACCTTACACTGTATTTCCTCCCTGAAAGAAGTATGGGGAGTTCTGTGTACCACCTCTAGATCCGGCCCCCAGATCCTCTCACTTGCTCCTTAACTATTCCCCTCATCCCCATTCACTATGATGGTGTTGGTCTAGGCTGTCTGAAAGGCCATACATGGAAGAGCTGGCTCCTGAGGGACTGCATGGAGGACACCCACTACCTTCAGATCTAGAACACTGTGCTTGACTGTTACATGGGTAAGAAGTAAGCATTTTGTTTGACCCACTGCTGTTTGGGGGTCTATTTGGTACAGCAGTTTGGCCTACCATAGAAATCATTTTAGTTTACCTTTGTTCAGTTCTATACCTATAGATGTCCTAGGCATGTTTCTCAGGCCACTGGTCCTGCTCTTGAGAGCTCTGGGGGGAAAAAAGGTTACCCTTCTGCATCCTTGATGCAAAGTTTTATTATTGGATACATTTTCACTGATGGTGACCATTAGCCCTTTGAGGCTGGTAGGCAGGGCACGCCCTCCCTCTACCATAGACCCAGCATCCAGGGCCTGGACTGGGAATTCATGCAGAGATAGTGCCTGCCTTCCATAGTGTCTTACTGGCAAACATTCTAAATGTGTGTTCTTGGGCCACAAAGCTCTCTTCCATCCTTACTTGAACAAGGGAGTAAGAGATAGTTGGGGAACTTCGGACATTTAAATATCTTGTGGGTATTTAAATTAATATTGAGTAAGAAATTATGAATTTAGTTAGGATAATGGCACTAGTATAAGAAGGGAAAAAGTCCCTTCATCTTAAATATACACACGGAACTGTTTAAGGGAGAAACATCATAGCCCATTATTTACTTTAAAGTAGTTTAACAAAACTATTAGATAATGTAACTATGACAAAATGTTTCCAGTTTGGGCACCTAAGTAATGGGTATGCAGGTGTTCATTATACTTTGCTCTCTATGTGTAAGTGTGAAGTTTATTATTAAAAATGAAATGTAGCCCTGGCTGGTGGCTCACTGGATTGAGCACCAGCTTATGAAACAAAGGGTTGCTGGTTTGATTCCCATTCAGAGCACATGCCTGGGTTGTGGGCCAGGTCCCTAGTTGGGGGCGTGCAAGGAGCAGCCACACGTTTCTCTCCTTCTCTTTCTCCCTCCCTTTCCCTCTCTGAATATAAACAAACAACATTTTTAAGAAAAAAATGAAATGTAAAACAAACGTCTTCATTCCTTGCAAACAGCTCTCATTGAAAGCTTCCTTGCACAATCAAGTTTGAAAAAGGACCATGCTCAGTTTTTGATTATGATCATTTTTCTTTTGGCCTCATCCTAGCATAAGAGGCACAGCGGTTTATTTAAATAGGTAGAAGGACACAGGGATCAAGTCTCCCTTTGCTATCAACCCTTGATGACTCTCACCGTGCTCTTCCCAAACTCATTCAGACTTACATATAATGTATAGGACTCATGTCCTGTACACTGAGCATGAGAAAGAAGGCAGCAGGGGAGGTGCTTCCTAATAGCATGTGTGCCAGGAGGTAACTGTTATGTCCAACTTACTGACTTTAGGTACCCGATGAACACATCCTGGGTGTGACCTCCCCTGCCCACTACCCAGGGCCGGCTTACTCACTGCCCACCACCATATCACCTGACATTGCTGTGTCCTTGGAAAACCCCCACTCCTGAATCAGTTGCCCCAAACATGTTGGTCTGGACCCCAAATTGGTAGAGACCTATGGCCTTTGTGCAACATCCAAAAGCCTTCCAAATGCATCTACAGCTTTCTTGCAATCCTCTCCATTCTACAGGCATGATCCGGGGTAGAGAAGCAAATGCAAGATGACAAAAGTTGGCAGAAATTCGAACTGGAATCGCAGAGTTAGTTGTTTTATAGTACATAAAAATTATGTGAAATTAAAATTTCAGTGGAAAACAAAAGTTTTATTGGAACACGTCCACACTCATTCGTTTACATATTGCCTACACTTTAGCACTACAACAGCAGAGTTGAGTAGCTGTGACAGACCATATGGCCCACAAAGATTAAAATATTTACTGTCTTTTTTTTTTTACAGAAGAAGTTTGCCAATCCCTGTTCTTATGTTTTCTGTTTGTTTTGATAGAGGTATGGCCTTTCTCATTTTCAGAATTCAATGTTTGTTTATCTTAGTCACCTTGCCAAATAAACCATGCACATTAAAGAAGCATTTGACTATTATTTAGTAAGATATGATTAGTGAAGACAGAAAGAAACACTAAATTTAAATAGAGAATAAAATATCCACTCAGATCTGAATTATATCACTTAGATTCATGGAGCAGATAAATATTGCAAAAGCCTAGCATCACTATTACTTAATCTTGCAGATATTGCAAGATTTTACCACATTAATATTTTTATTGGCACTTACTAGTTAAACTTTGCTTAGTACATGGGTTAGAAAATCTTATTCTAAATAGTGCACTGATATATGTGGTTTGTATCTGAAATTAATGCATTGATATGTCAGAATGTATTTTGTATCATAAAATAATGTATTAATATGTCAAAAATATTCATAAATCAGAAATACTTTATATTATATGAACTAAGTTATACTGTTTTTAAGTAACTGTAATAATCATATATTCATATTTAGCAATATTTACCTTGACATGGGAGATGAATTACATTTTTCTACTTTATTGTATTTAAATTTTTTTCTATATTCTGCATTTCAGAGTTACCAATTTAAAACAAATTTCCCTTAATCTTGTGAACTTGCTTCCCATTGAAATGTCTCCCCACCTACCCAAAGAGCCATCTAATATCAAAAGGCTAAACCTGAGGTTTAGCAGTTTGGAAATGAAAAACAAAAGGAAAGGTTTAAGAGCCAAAAACAAAATTAGAGGCAGAAGCAACTTTCCACACAACAAAATCTGGTTACTGTTGTTCTTGGTTGGGGGCAGGGTAGGGGGAAAGGTGGGGCACACAGACAAAGGCCCTTGAAATGGCAAAAAAGAAAAAATCACATGGTTGAACAAATGAAACAAAACATTAAATTAACCAGTGGAGCGCTTTCTCTGGGGCTAAAGTAAGGAAATTATTTTAGCAACGTCCAAGGAAACATTACATACTTAAATATATTTAAAAAGCTTTAAAGTAATATTAGGGAGGAAATAGTTTCAGGATGAAACTTGTTTGTCAAATGAATTTTTTATCATTCCACAAACAGGCCAAGTAGATTTTTTCATGTTTCCCACCCTACCAACCTCAAACAAGGGAAATTATAAACTTTTTGAGATTTAATGTATTCCATAACTTTTTTAAATAGATCAAGAACCTAAGAAAGGCAAATGTGAAATATGCATGTAAAGCCAACCAATGATTGGCAGACATTTTCTTATAAACAAAAAGAGTTAATTCACTGTGAAGGAAAATGCCTATCAATTTACCAGCTGTTGGAATTCTTTAATAATAGCACTTGTGTGACTTTAATTGCTATTCTAAATAACAAATGGTGTGGAAACAGAAAAGGTAAATTGTCAAAGAGAGTCGTGTATGCTCTGTTATTCCCTGTGGCAAACTGCTAACAGATCACCAGCCCTATGTCCTCATCTTTCTGGGCACTGCAGCTACCTGATACTTTCCTATCCCCTTTGCGTTTATAGATGCTACAGACTGACTTCTGGCCAGTAGGATGTGGGTAAAAGCGATGCATGCTCCTTTCAAGCCTGCCTGACCTCTACAGCTCTTGCACTTTGAATACCCCATTTTTTTCCTGCTGATTGAATGGAGAGGATGCTGAGGATTTAAGAGGTGGAAGAGGGCACAAGGTGGAAAGAACCACTGCTGCTTGGAGGAGAGCTGCCTGACTACGAACACCTACACTGGACTGTGGCAAGACCATCATTCTGTCCCATACACTCTCCCATTTTTAGGCATGTGTTAATTATGTGCAAATGGCTAAACCTGCTCTGCCTGCAAGAAAAGAACTGAAGTCACTAGGCCAGATCCTCTCACTTCAGAATTATCTTGGCAAAGGAAGTCTTTTAAATTCATACCAGGCTTCTCCCAACATTCAAAAGTACTGCTGATGGGAATATTGTTTTCTTTCTTATGCTTGACTTAAGATAGAAGTAGTGACATCAGCACTGATAATTACCCACTGGTGAAGAAAATCTGGTGACATTCTAGTTGTTTTGCTATAGCTCAAAATTGTTAGTTCAGATTTAATCTGATCATTTACTAACAAAGTAGGAAAGATCATGCAGATGGCCCCAACATAAGTCTCAAACAATCTTTTACAGAAAAACGTTTTTCTTTAAAAAAAACATTTTTTTTTAGCCCTGGCTGGTGTGGCTCACTTGATTGAACACTAGCCTGTGGACCTAAGGGTTCCCAGTCAGGGCACATGCCTGGGTTGTGGGCCAGGTCCCCAGTTGCAGGTGTGTGAAAGGCAATCACACATTGACATTTCTCTCCATCTCTTTCTTACTCCCTTCTCCTCTAAAAAAAGAAAAATCTTAAAAAAAAAGTTAAGCCTCACCCAAGGATGCATTTAGTGATGAGAAGAGAGAGAGAGAAAGAGAGAGAGAGAGAGAAGAGGTGAGAGAAACATTGATCGGTTGCCTAATCAGTTGCCCCCTGTAGGCATCCCAACTAGAAACTAAATCATCAACCCAAGCACATGTCTTGACCAGGATTCAAACCCACCACCTTTCGGTGCATGGGATAATGCTCCAACTAACTGAGCTGCACCTGCCAGGGCAACAAAAAGATTTTTCATTTGTGATCCTAGCTCAAGAACAAGCTTCTTAGGTCATTTTACACACTCCCTTTTCATTAAGCAAGATGAATCTTCTGGAAGACATGGGAAACTGAAACTTGCAATTTAAACATGTCTGATATTACTTCTGTAGGAATAAAGAAGAGCCAATTAGCATCTGCTACTAAACAATCCCTTTAAGACAACCAGTAATGAATTTTGACCAATAAGGTTAAACCTGGCCTAATTCTTTTTTTTTTTTTTCTTGAATGAAAGTCATTAATATGAATTAATCCAAGCTGTTCAGTGTTTTACATCCTAGTTACTTGAATTTTGCTATACAAAAAAAAAAAAGGGGGGGTATTTAATAAAATGAAGTCAAATCAGGCAATAATGAGACACTTCAGACCAAAATAACATTAAATGTTTCTTTTATTGAACAAAAAGATAGAACATGGGAGTTGAATTCATTGAACGAAAGTCGCTTGCTAGGTGAAGCTGCTATAATTTTGTGCTAAATAACCTCATGAACTGAGAGTACACAGAATACATACAATATGGAAGTTACCTCAATAGCAAAGGAGAAGGTATAATTTACAGTTTTGGAAGGTAAAATTTGGTCAAGTGACCAATTTAGTTGCTCAAAATTTCCAGCCCTGATCCATGTCATTCAGCATGAGTCTATGTATTTGCATTCAGGATGTACATACTGAATTCCATTTTAACCGAAGCTGGGTTTTGGAAAATTTTTTTGTTTTTACGTTTACGTATTTGACATGCCACTCAATTGTTCAGGTTTTGCATTTAATATTTCTGTGTGTATGTCTTTATACACATGTTTAAAACTCCCAACCTCTGTTTAGGAGCATAGGGGTCATGCTTCTTTTAAAAAAATTAACATTGGTGAATTTCAGTTATTCTTTCTCCTGTGCGCCTAAGAAACTTTCTATGTTCTCAACACACCCACACAGACAGGTGGGTTGAGGGATATGTCAAAAATACTTTATGAAAAGAGGGAGGTAGCTCATGCGTGTTGGCAACCTTTTGTCTATTGTTTTCTGCTAGAACAGGCTGCCTCCCTTTGACACCTTACAATCAAGATGAAAGGAAAAACGTTTTACTTTGAAGCCTAGTTACCACAGATGTACATTTACTATAATCCAGCTTCAACTTAGTTTATTGGGCTTTCTAATGTAAGATGACAAATACCTCATACCCAGTACACAGCATCAAAAAAGTACCGAAGAAACATTTTAAAGACAATAACTTGGTTTTTTTCTCTTTTTTTTTTTTTTGTATGTTAAACATCAGCTTCTATGGGATACAGTTCCAGAATGGTTTTGTTACCACTTTATAAACACTCTAAGCCAAACAAACAGCACAAATAATATCAAGATAGTCTTTTTTTCCAATATCTGTATCAATTACTGGAGGCTAATCCTAACATACACTATTTAAGGGGAAGGGGACAGCGAAAGAAGAGAATCCATGACACATTGCAAAGTTAGGACTACAGCATCTTAGTTGTAGGCATGATCTTAAGGTGCAGAAAGAGGGGACTCTCTAGAAGGTGATGGTGTGGTTTCTTCAGGGGGAAAAACTGTGAGTGTGCACGCTCGGATGCCACCAAGGGACTCTGGGAGATCAAAAACCTTATGCCATTCATCCTTATCTGGATCATATTTCTGCACTATCTCGACCATGCAACGATTATTCCAGGAATACCCACCCACCACATAGATTTTATTTTCAAAGACAGCGACCCCAACATCACTCTGCCCTCTTAACATGGCAGCAATTGGGGTCCACTGGTCAAGGATAGGTGAATAGTATTCACAGCTTAGGACATCATCATAATCACTTGTTCCTCTGAAATGATTGCCACCAATGACATAGAGCCTTTCTCCCACTGTACACATGCAATGCAGACCTCTGACAGTGGTCATCGGGGCCTTCTGGATCCATTTGTCAGTATCGGGGTCAAAGCACATGAGCTCCTTTTGGAAAGTGTCATGAGTAATTCCTCCTAAAGAATAAAAATAAGCGATTATTAGAAAAACGCGAAAGTAAATAAAAGGATCTCTGCCATAGGTAATTCACTTCTCGACATAATTATGACATTTTATAACTTATCAATATTATTCTTATAAATGCCTGCCCTCTATAAATCCTTTCTCTGGGTTAAAAAGAAAATAACATTTTCACCTTCTTAAGGAACAAAAATATGATTTATTATTGTAATGACTTAGAGACCCATGGGATTTAAAAGGCTTTACTGAATGAAAATATATTTGGGGCACTTTTAGAGTTGGGTCTGCAGTAAATTCCAACTACAAAGCATCGTTCACTCCTAATGTTTTTTATTGGCTACCCTCCGGGTGCTGAGCACAGGACAGGGCTGGAGCACTAAAATTCCGGGTACCTGTTTACTTACTTGCTAAATAAGAATATCTACTCTTAATTATTTCATTAGGGCTGAAAACTATGACTATAAAGTGAATAAATGAAAATGCTTTGGAAAAGTTGAAAGTGTAGTGCAAATGTATAAGCTTATAAAGAATATTCCTAATTGTTTATTTTTCTAGAGTTTTTGGTGGATAGGGTAAAGGTGGATGTCATGTTCTATCAGCAAGGACATTTACAAAGCTAAGAATTTAGAATGCTAATATATATATATATATATATGGAATTTTGTATGTGCAATTTTCATATCATTCACAAAATGTACTCTTAGATCACAAATCAGTCTATAATAAAAGAATCAGACTATATGTTTTGCAGAATAGGGAAAGAACTACACTAATTTTCAGCTATATCATTCAAAGTTCTACTATGTAGTAGCCAGATGGAAATCACTGTGTTTTCTTCTGCTTTAAATTTTTTTTTCCTGTAACTTACAGAATTACTAGAAAACAAAAGTGCTCTTTGTTTTGAAAAATCAGCTGTGGTTTCAACCTGCTCTTGATTGTGATGGTCATGTATGCAATATATGTTCGTTATACCAAATCATCACTAGAACAATTCAGATGTCATTTTTGCTCCAGAAGATTTGGAGCTCTTCTTATAGCATAGCATTTACACACAGAAATAGGTAGATGGTATAAATCATTGATTAGTGGGCATATGATTTTCTGGATGACTCTTCCAATATAAGACACCCCGTAGTTGCTCATAAATTTAACACCAAAAACCTGCCAATCACACACTCCAGGCCTTTCAGCTATCCTTAATTACAGATCTCATAAGGCAGTGTTCAGAGACTCAGTCCACAAACATCACCTGAACACCTTTGTTCTCTAATAATGCAACTGCTGGCCTGGCACCAGCAGGCCCTAAAAAGAGGGACACACTGTCTGAGAGAGACTTGCCAGGGCCAAATGATAAGAACCTGCCTAATAGGAGAAAATTTCAAAACCAGAGGTGAACATTGCATTCAACTAAGACGCTTTTCTAAATTCTACAGAAGGACTTAAATACCAACAGTTTGAGAATACAAGTGGCTACACTCTAAGCAAAGTGTAGCTAGCTCAGAAATTTTTATTCGCAAAATATATGTGCCTGTGGCCCAAACCTAGGGATGCGGAAAAGCAGGTTTACAGTTGTATGTGAAACAGAGTTTATCCTTGTATTATTATGTATTCATTATTGTATTATTTATTATTATTGTTAACCTACTTTTGGCCTCCTCTGTATATCTTCTTAAATCAACATAAATTATATTTTGATTATACATTTTCTGGATTATTTTATTAAAACTATAGAGAAAGATGGTGACAGTTAAAAGTTTATATATTAATTGTACATGAAGCATAATTATTTACCTGAAATATACATTACTCCTCCATACACAGTTCCAGCATGGCCATAGTGGGGCTCACTCATTTTGGCAACGTAGGTCCATTCATTTGTTCTTGGATTGTAACATTCTACTGTAGCTGTTGTTAAAGAAAAGAAAGCAAATGATCTATAATTTCAAATTTAGCAATTATTTATTCTTTTAGGTAAAACAATAACAATAATATCCAAATAACTGAAACATATCTATTATAGGTATGAGATATTCTTTGGAGGTCTCATGCTAATTAGTGAGGTGAACCATTAATGACTATTACGTTAGACTAGATACTTAATATAAGATCTAACACATTTCTGTCACTGCAGAAATCACTAGGATTTCTTTTCTTCTTGTATCTTTATAATTTTAAATGTCTCCCATTTTTTTAAATGTGGGAATAAAAGATGAAAAAGTCACAAGGAAGAAAAACATTTCAATTCTAGGCCCCTGTGTTGATATACCATATGGGTAAAAAAGGTTAATAGGTATAAAGCAAAATTTTAAGTTGAGAATTAAAGTACATACACTTCCTGGTGCATGTTCTCAACGTGCCTATTGCTTTATTTCATATTCAGAATACAAAGTGGACAGTGACAATAATTTTTCTACATCTGTACATTTAAAGGCAATCGGTTGTACAGGCTGGCTGCCCTGTTACAGCCAGTATTGCTCTTAACTTGAAAGCGATTGTCAGCATGATATGAAGCTAAGATTTTTATTATTAGGGGTACTTCTCAGTAATAAATTTACCAACTGTAACACAAAAATATTTGGGAAAAATGACCTCAACTTATTTAAATATTAATTTGTTGTAACTTCAAAAATAGAACAATAATAGTCCTGATAAATAGAAAATGTGAGCCTTTTTTAAAAGCATGAAGTCTAGACTGACTTGAAAAGTTTATACAATTTATTGCAGACACTACGAGTTGCTAATCCAATTTCTTGTCTCCCCTAACAGTCCTTTCTTCCTACTAACAACCACAACAATCTCAGGGAAGCACTGTGCCAAATTTGAAATAAAGTTCTAATTATCAGGTCCCCCTGAAGCTGGAATTGACTATGTAATATTGTTCTAGACAATGAAATGGAAACAGAAGTCTATTGAGTGGGGCTTTTTCATCATGTCACTAGAATAAGTAGCAAAACCTTATTCTAGTGACATGATCAAAAATGACATTCTAACTGATGAAGCATCCTTTGAACAAGGTTTCCTATTAAAAAGATAACATGAGAACAGGTAAAACTAGAGACAGATTGAGAGAATAATTTCCTATTCTATTCAATAATTTCATTTCTTCATCAAATCCACTATGTCAAGTACTCAATTATCCTCTAACAGCACCCATATTATACCACTTCTACACTTATTTTAGATCTGAGTTTTCAGTCTTATCTCAAAGGCCTTTTCTATTCTCATTCTGATCTGTTCTCTTGTCACTCTGGGTCTTTGCTTCAGGCCGACTCTTACCAACTCTTATTTCTTCTAACCCCTTCCATTAAGTAGCAAGATCCTGTAAAATCTTCAACTTTTCCACAATTAATGATGAGCTAAAACTGCCAAATACTCTAGGCCTCTTTTTGACTATGTCCACTCACTAACGTCTTTTTAAATGTGCATTTCCATTTGCCTTTAGCATGACTTTCAGTTACTTGACAAGCAAAATCCTACTGAATGGACATTATTATCTCTCTCTATATATACTTATAGAAAATCTAGTGTAATGATTAGTACTTGGCATCAGCAAAGTAATTAATGGTAGGGTTTTAACTGATAAAAAAAAAAAGTAGTGTAACCACACATCCTATCACTAAAAGGATTTTAGAAGACTTCCGGAGATCATCTTTCCCATCTATTTGAGGTCAAAGACTATTTTGCGATATCTCTGTTTTTCTTAATGAAGAACTTTGCTTTGAGCTTTGAAATTTCTAGAGTGTAACAGTCTTTCCTTATGTCTAATTCAGTCTCTTTTGATTCAGTTGCCACTAGTTTCCTCTTATTCCTTTTATAGTGAAGCTAGAAATGGAATAGCTATTCACTCTTCATGATCATTAAAATTTACCTATGTAGAAAGGTAATGCTGTTTTTCTGTCAGTGAATTACATGCATTTTTTCTAGTAGAGGTTATAGAAATTCATCCATACAGCCATCTACCAACATATATATTATCCATGCATCTACAAACACACACACGCACATACACAATCTGTCATACGTAAGAAGTCCCTAAGTGTAAGATGGCTATTAACCATTGATAACTATATATATATATTTCATAAGCTTTCTTTCTTCCAGCTCAATAATCCATCTCCTTTAGCTCTTCCCAACATTTAATCTCTACTTTTCCTCATGTAGAATTGCTATTAGTATTAGTAAAGTCAATAGTGTTTAGTTTTATAATAGAATATATCTAATTACAAAGTATGTGTGCAGGCCCATATTTCTGTTTTCCATAATTACAAGGTTAGTGCCATGACTTTGACAGCAGGAAAAACAGGGGTAACACAGGTCAAGGAGTTGGAGCCACAAAGCAGTGGTTCTATCATAGTCTATGAGAGGTGAAAATGGTAACGAGGTAACTGGGAAAATCTAGAACAGGGATCAGGGAAACTATAGCTAGGATGTCAAATCCAGTATACCATCTGCTTTTGTATGACCTACAAAATAAAAATATGAATGGTTTTTACATTTTTAAAGAGTTGGGGAAAAAGTCAAATAAAGAATACATGAAAATTATGTGCATTTCAAATTTCGGTGTGCATATATAAAGCTTTGTTGGAATACAGTCTCACCTACTTGTTTATAAATTGTCTCAGGCTGCTTTTGCAATGTAACAGTACAGTTGATTAGTTACGAAGAGTTCCCACAGCCTGCAAAGCTGAAAATATTTTTTTCTGGCCTTTCACAGGAGTTTGCTGACCCTTGTCATCTTCAGTAATCTGATGACCTGGTCTTTAAATTAGAGACCTTTGATTCCCAGCCAGGGCACATAACCAGGTTACAAGCCAGGTCTCCAGCCAGGTCCATGACTGGAGGCAGGTGAAAGGCAACCATCCATTGTTGCTTCTCTCCCTTTCTGCCTCCCTCCCTTCCTCTCTCTCTAAAAATAATAAATAAAAGCTTTAAAAAATAAATTAGAGACCCTCTCCAACTTAAACATTACACTTGGGTGGGTTGGTTGGTTCACATATATTGCCAGGAATCTTATTTTCTCAGGTGATTCTACTGGAGTCCAGAATTGGCCCCAATGGAGGATGTGGAGCTTACTTGTTCTTTGAGATTGAGAAAGAGATTAAGTCTGAAGAAAACCATTGGGACAATGATAGCTCCCACAGAGGCAAGATGGGCTCCAGAATCCTACAGTTCCAGCTGGTGGTTTGGTGCTTAATGAAGAAAATCCCAACTTCATTAAGGGATATGGAAACATTTGTTTAATTTCAGCAAGTTCGCTGTACATTTATTTGGAAGAAATCTAACATGTTTTCTATATGTTATTTTGTTCTTTGGAAGCTTGACTTATTAATTTTTAACTGAAGTGAAAGACAGCTGAGCTATTTCTCTTTAATATAGAAAATCTCAATGAATGATCGATTGCTTATATGCCATAATTTTGAAAGGTGCCAGAAATAACTGACTCCTTTGTCACTTAAGTGACAGCTACTCAAGCTTTCCCTAGTGTTCCATTGTACCCAGTGTCAAAGTAAGGCAGCGTTTCTAAGGAATTATATTTCAGCAATATGCCAGGCTCATACACACATGAGCAGTGAAAAGATTTTAAAAGGCCAAATGCATTCAAATGATCTAAAATGTCTTGCAAATGTTGTCAGTTTTTTCGTAATTATATATAGGCAATTGTTACTGCATGTATGAAGAATAAATAATGTACTTGTACTAACAAACCTGTTAAATCATTAAAAGGCTCTCCCATCAATCCTCTTTTCCTGATACCCATTCCTATCCCCCTTGTATATTTATACAGGCATATTAATATGGCAATATAATTAGTTAAGGTGGAAATGTTAATTATAGCAAGTGTGTGTGTGTAGGGGTGGGGTTCCATTAAAAAAATTGCTTATGGAGAGGAGAAAAGTTAAAACCCAGCTTCTGGCTAAAATATTCAGAAAAAAAGCAAGAGAACTAAAATCTGCTATTATGCAAAAACAATGGGCCCAAGCAAACTGGAAATGGCAACAGACACATATACATTTTTGTATTTATACAAAGAGAAGCATTATTAATAAAATTCAGAAGGGCTCATTGATACTGTTCTTTTGGGAGGTAAACAGGGCAGCTTATATCAAGGTTATCTCAATAATAAAGGATATGACAAGATGGGACAGTTGACTTCTTGCTGCCACTTGGGTATAGCATAGGAGGAACTCTAAGGGATTGGGTAGGTTGGGGAAAAGGATTAAGCCTCTTGCTTCCTTGGTTTTATATAATGTCTCTTTTTTACCTGGAAAATCTCTCTTAGAATCAAGACCTTTTACTTTGAATGCACTTAATAAGTCAATCACATAATTTTGTAAAACCTCCAATATATGATACATCAACTTAAAATAATACCTACTGGATCAGCTGGGTGTGCTGATTTTGAGGGCAGCAATAATTTCCTACAAAAGTTTAGTTACTTATAGATTATAGAAGATGATTTTAAAAGGAAAGAATATCAAATAGGTAGCCTTTAAATGTTTCCTTTCACTTTTAAATGGAAACACAAAAAACTGTTTTTCATAAAAGTGGAGGTGATTTCTGAAAGCCATGAGCAAGGAAGCCAGGTACTTGCCCAGTGGGGTAAGTCTGCGACTTCTTTTCCCATAAGCATAACATGCAAAAAGCTCAAACAGGGTGAGGATCAAGTTGTAAAAAAAAAAGCCTCTAGCTTCTTGGTTGCATGTTATGACTCTCGTTGGCCTGAAGATTACAAATTCTCAGAAGAATATGGCCTCTAATTAATATAAGGAACATATATTAAAATCTTTTTTAAAAGATTTTATTATTTTTAGAGAGAGGGGAAGGGAGGGAGGGAGGAAGAAAGGGAGAGAAGCATCAATGGATGGTTGCCTTTCACCTGCCTCCAGCTAAGGACCTGGCTGGAGACCTGGCTTGCAACCTGGTTGTGTGCCCTGACTGGGTATTGAACCAGCAACCTTTGGGTTCACAAGCTGGTGCCTATCCACTGAGCCACCAGCCAGGGCTGAAATCCTAATAGCTGCATATTAACATGGATGATAACATCAACAAGCAAGCATGACTGGAAAATGGAGGTATTGCCTTTGAGGAAAAGAAAATTCAAACTGACCATTGACTACCAGGGTTGATTTGCGAACTTGTAAAGATGATCTTAGATGAGGGTTTTTTCTAAGAAAGTGCCAAGTCACTGCCTGCACCTTGTGGATATTTTCAGACATCATAGATTTAAAATAGTATAACAACATGAAAATAATGTGCACGGGTTGACTGATAAGACCTGAAATGACAATTCTACACTAAAGATACTGATGCCACAGATGCTTTTAAAAGACTGATTATTAAAATATATTGGGAAACCTGTGTTTTTCATGATCATGCTATCTAGTCCAACAATCTCAAGAGTTTGACTTTAGAAAAAATGTGACTGTGATACCAAAGGGGAAAAAAAAAAAAACAAAAAAACTGTGGGTAGAAAGATCAGCAACATTATGATCATGCCACTAATAAGAAAGGGTTTGATGAGCTGGAAAGTGTAGAGCTGAGAGCAGTTATTTTTGTCTTCAATAAATAGCTTACTCTCAAATCCATAAAACTACATTTTATTTTGCAGAATACGAAGCACAAATATTCTGATAATTACTCTGAATTTCTCTAGAGCCAATATTTTAACCTTCTCCAGCATTCTGAAGCCTAGAATACTGAACAACTACAAGCACGCTATAACAGAATTTTTTTTAAAGGGGAGGGGTGAGAAAAAAGCCAAACAATCATGGTAATGGCAGACACCTGAGGCATGATATAAACTGTGGTCTTCCTGACTTCCCTTTCAGATACCTATCTTATTCCAATTTTACCTAAAATAACAGAAATATGCCTTTTAATTTTAATTTATGCAGCCAAACTATTGCTATGTTAACTGTGCATGTGACCAACCGTAGAAGGACAAAAAAGTGACCATCAAATAAAGCTTAACAGATCAGTTTACTGAGAAGAAAATTGGTACTTCACCAAGAAAGAATGATTTTTAAGTCTAATAGCCACAGGTTATAATATTTAACCTTAAATAAACTTTGGATAATATGGAACTTGGTACACTTAATTGATAAAGAAAATTATCTTACTGTGTGGCCTCTGATAGGTAGCAGATTATATTAAAGAAAAAAACAATAAAAGTCAGTTCTCTATATGGAAGAATTTTAACCTGTTCAGGAAAATATTATGAGGGCTTTTAAAAATAAAAAATGAGGGAACATGCAAAACTTCTGTCCAAGATTCTGTTAGAATTTAAATTAGCAGAATACACTTTGTAGTTGAATTTTTAAAAGATGAAAACAATATACACTGTACAAATCAAATATTCTGCAATGTATTGATGTATTCATGAGATCTAATTTGTACCATGACAAGTAGTATATGCCCAGATAAGGTATAATCTTTGTCTCTGATATTTTGTAAGGAAAATAGTTTAAAATGAAACCATAACCACATTATTTTTTATCCTTACCTGAGGACATTTTTTCATTGTTTTTAGAAAGAGAGGAAAGGACAGACATAGGGTGGGGGCATGGGGGGGAGGGAGGGGGGGAGAGAGAGAGAGAGAGAGAGAGAGAGAGAGAGAGAGAGAGAGAACAATTTGGTTGCTTTCTTATAGGTTCTCCAATGGGGAATCAAACCTACAGCCTAGGCATGTGCCCTGACCAGGGAGTGAATTTGAAACCTTCTGGTATACAGGATGACACTTCAACCAACTGAGCCACACTGGCCAGGCCCAACTGCATTCTTTATTTTTCATTTTACAGACCTGTTTATGATTTGACAAGAATTTGGGTATAAAGATACTTACGCAGTTCACCAGCTGCATTTCGCCCACCAACTGCATACAGATATCCTTTGAGGGCACTTAGGTGGAAGAAGGTGCGCTTTTCATTTAAAGACGCAACTTGCATCCATTTATTGTATCGAGGATCAAATCTGAAGACTGTGTCGACGGCAGTTTTTCCTTTTGTGTCATAATTACTCTGTCCACCAACGACATAGAGGAAATTTCCAATGACAGCAATGCCGTGCTGGTACCTTGGGGCATCCATGGGGGCTAACGATTTCCATTCATGGGACTTCTCATCATACATGCGTAATTCCTTGCTGACAACCAGCTGCTGCCTCAGCACTCCTCCTAGTGTAACCAAGTGAGTGGTGTCAGACCGAATGGCAGTCCTGTCTGACTGCATAACTGGCTGCATATACGGCATCATTTGGTAATTGCTGGCTTCCAGCAGGAGATTCACACAAGTATTGTCAGTTCTCATGAAATCCACGGTTTGCACGTAATTAATGAGCTCTTGTGGGGTCATCAGTGGAAATCGTATGTTCTTCATTAATTTTGCCGCAAAATCCATCCGGGGTTCTTCCAGGCGTAGCCAGCGACAGGTAGCCTTGAAGAGGTCAAGTTCAGTGCAGTGCTTAAGGCTATTGCTGGAAAGCACGAAGGCAAGCCTCTCAAAAGGGAGTTTCAGGAACTCCCCGGTGCTCAACAATGCAGTAAAATTCTTCAAGACGAAACCGTTAACGTATTTATCCACTTCTGTCAGGTTGTAGGTGTTGGCAATCCGCCCAACTTCAACACAATTGTCTAAAGTGACCTATTAAGCCAATAAAAAAAATTTAAAATGTGACTACTTTCATGACCCTCACATGTGAATAACGTACATGCCTGTTCTAGAAGAAGAGTAAATTATGTTTTTTACCATCCACATAGGTGCAAATAAAGATTCTTATCTTAATACATTAACGATCTAAAGAGAATCCACAAACAATCTTTACCTAGTCCCACAGAAAATAATCATTCAAAGTCAGTAGATTAGAAGTTACTCTAAGAAACAATGTTATTACTTGACTATGATCAAAATAATTACAGGAAGTCCTCAATGTCATGAATAGGTTCTTGGAATTGCGGTGACATGACAGACAATGAAAACAATTTTCCCAAAGGACCTAAATAGGAGCTCAATTTCTACTGCACCTCATCAATGTTATAATGAAACAACATTATTCAAGGACCTGCTGTACTTTGTTCTCCTTAAAAATGTGTGTTCCCTCTCCCCTGAAAAATAAAATTAATAACATTTAGGCTAGATGGAAATTTTGGAAAACTAAAGGGTTATTCTGTTATGGTTCCTCTCAATCCTCTTCTCAGTCATGATTCTTAAAAGTAATTTACCTAACAGATCCACTAACACGAAAGCTCTAATATCTGATTCTTAGATTTCTCTTTCATATAAACAGGCTTCATTAATTACTATTCCTTCATTCATTGCTATTCATTTGGATTCCTTCAAGTTATTGTTTACAGCAAAAGTAATTCAATAGGACAATTATTCCTAGGGCAATGTTATTTTCCACATTATTTATTTGGAAATATAAGCAAGGGAATTGATTTCATGAGGGTTGGAATAGATATGTGTTCATCAAATTACTCATGGAGTTTAGTTAGTTTCTGGTACCTGTTATATGCAATGTAGTTTTTCTTAGCCACTGTCTTACTCTCAGCATTATTCTAGCTCTGCCTGGAGTCAAAATAAGCCCAGGAAAATGTCCTCAGTGTAGGGCAAAATAAGGCAAAAATAGAAGTCAGAAAAAGGAAAGAAACTATGGAGAGGCCCCTCTTCCACAGGAGCTTTTCAATACTCTAATATTTGATTGGTCAAAAGTGAAAAGAGAATAATCATTATCAGCAAATATTATGCAAGGAAGAACTCAAAACATAAGCCTACCATACAAATGTCTGGGTGTATATACAAACACAGGCCACAGGCAAAGTACTCAAATGTTGTTTTTTAAAAAATTTAGTCAGGGTGTGTTCACAAATGTCACATAAACCTCAATAATGAATCTGGTTAACAGATTGGCAGATGGTTAAGAGAAAATTGGGTAATTCTTCTAAAATCCTATTATTTAAAAGCTGAAATGAGAACAAAATCATTACTCCTCTGCATAAAATAACAACCTAGTGAGGGTACAATACCACTGAAAGTTTTTTTCCTGATACTTGAAAATTTTTATTTAAGTACCAGTTTCTCTCCATAACATCACATCATAAAATTAAATGACTTCGAGTATAATACAGTTGTTGAAACCATTTGGATCAGTCTAGGCATTAAATAATAGGGATTGATAATTCTTGGAAAAAAGACTCATTTCTTATCTGCTATTAGATCATAGTCAGGCAACTCAACATAAACTGGGTAGGAAGTTACTTTTTACAGGAATATGGAAAAGTTTTTATTTAACTAAACAATAATAACAAAAGAAAGTACACATATAATACTAACTCATACCAAGTCCTACTCTAAGATTTTTTTTTTTAATATTAGACTTCCAGTCAAGGTGGAGGTATAGGTAAACACACCTTACCTCCTCATACAATTACAGCAAAAATTACAACTAGGTTACAAAACAAATATAACTGAGAATCATCAGAAAATTGTATGGAAGTCCAACCACCAAGAATTTAAAGACGACACATTCATCCAGACAGGTAGTAGGGGCAGAGACTCAGAGACACATAGAGAGGCAGGGAGAGGCACCGAGACACAGAGATTGGAATGGGCAGTCCCACGTCCATATGTGGTGGATAAAAATTGGGAGGGATACCTCAGGAGTGAGGGATCCCAGCCCCACACCAGAACACACTGTTCACAGTTTCAATGCACAAAGATAAGTCTCCGTAACTTCTGGCTGTAAAAACCAGCGGGGGGTGGAGCAGGGGAAGAAATTTCAGGATTCTCAGGAGACGCCTCTTAGAGGGCCCACAAAAGACTTAGAACTTTCGGAGACCCACAACTTCTGGGATTCAGCACAAGGACAATAGTTGGAAGTGGCATACAAGAAGAAATTGAAGTGAATGGCAACAGGGCAAGTGCTGGGAGAGAGATTCATACTAGGTAAAACTGCAGAGGCTAGGCAGTGGCATTGTCCCCTCTCTGAGCCTTCCCTCACACAGAGCCACAGAGCAGTGACATGGGTTGCTCCAAACTAGTGATAACCTAAGGCTCTGTTCCATAAAACTTACAGGTGCCCTTTTCTACAATAGGCCACACTACTACCTAATACACATAACAGGGATGCTTTCAAAATGAGGAGATAGGGAAATATGGCCCAAATGAAAGAACAGAACAAACTCCAGAAAAAGTATTAAACAAAATGAAGATAAGCAATCTACAGATGCAGATTTCAAAACACTGGTTATCAGGATGGTCAAGGAATTAGTTGGGTACTTCAACAGCATAAAAAAGATGCAGGCAGAAATGATGCTTACATTAAGTGAAATAAAGAGAAATCTTCAGGGAAACAACAGTGGAGGGAATGGAGCCAATAATCCAATCAATAATTTGGAGCATGAGGAAGAAAAAACATTCAATCAGAGCAGCAAGAAGAAAAAAAATTTTTTTTTGAAAATGAGGAAGCAGCCTCTGGGGCAACTTCATGTGTTCCAACATTTGAATAACAGGAGTGCCAGAAGGAGAAGAGGAAGAGCAAGAAATTGAAAACTTATTTGAAAAATAATAAAATAAAACTTCCCTAATTTGCTGAAGAAAATAGACATACAAGTCCAGGAAGCACAGAGAGTCCCAAACAAGCTCGATACAAGGAAAACCACACTAAGACACATCAAAATTAAAATGCCACAGGTTAAAGATAAAGAGAGTCTTAAAAGCCGCAAGAGAAAAGAAGCGAGTTTCCTACAAAAAAGTTCCCAGAAGACTGTCAGCTGATTTCTCAAAAGAAATTTTGCAAGATAGAAGGGAATGGCAAGAAATATTCAAAGTGATGTAAAGCAGGGAGCTACAACCTAGATTACTCTATCCTACAAAACGATTGTTTAGAATGGAAGGGCAGGTAAAGTGCTTCCCAGACAAGGTAAAATTGAATGAGCTCATCTTTACCAGTCCATTATTCTATGAAATGTTAACTGGAATTATATAATAAAAATATAAAAACTATGAATATTAAAATGGCAATAAAGCCCCTTTCCCCAGTTGCCGCTAAGGTGCTCGGTCCTTCCGAGGGAGCTAAGGCCGCGTTGGGGTGAGGCCCTCACTTCATCCGGCGACTAGCACCACTCCCGGCAGCGCTTGCCCAACACTCGCTCAACACCATGGCCTCCGTCTCGGAACTCGCCTGCATCTACTCGGCCCTTATCCTGCACGACGATGAGGTGACAGTGACGG
>PVIW01011132.1:0-11480 GCA_004026585.1 Noctilio leporinus
GGTTCTTATGAATTGGTGTTTCAGGATTCTTTGGGTATAGTCCAAGTAGTGGAATTGCTGGATCAAAAGGCAGTTCCATTTTTAGTTTTTTAAGGAAACCCCATACTGTTTTCCACAGTGGCTGCACCAGCCTGCATTCCCACCAACAGCGTATGAGGGTTCCCTTTGCCCCGCATCCTCGCCAACACTTGTTGTTTGTCGATTTGCTGATGATTGCTATTCTGACAGGTGTGAGGTGGTATCTTTTTGTGGTTTTAATTTGCATCTCTCTGATGACTAGTGATGTTGAGCATTCTTTCATATGCCTCTGGGCCCTTTGTATATCTTCCTCAGTGAGTTGTCTGTTCAGGTCCTTTGCCCATTTTTTAATTGGGCTGTCTGTCTCCCTGGTGTTGAGTTGCATTAGTTCTTTATATATTTTGGAGATCAGACCCTTGGTTCTGTTTTTTAAAAGATGTTTTTGGCAGCAGTATGAGATCAATTAATGGGGAAAACATGCAATGAGATAACGCAAAGACTAATGCAATAGTACTAAGAAACGATGAAAGTCACACACTTGTATTAATAAGAGTGGTGATATTTATTTTTTACTACATGGCAGGTACTAAACTGTAACCTAGGAGCAAAAAGAACGCAGCGGTTAAAAGCATGAGTTCTTGCCTTGGCCAGGTGGCTCAGTTGGTTGGAGTGTCATGCCGAGCACCAGGGGTCTTTGGGCTCCATTCCCAGTCAGACCACGTCCCTGGGTTGCAGGTTGGATCCCCAGAAAGGGTGCATATGGAAGGCAACCAATTGATGTTTCTCTCACGTCGATATTTCTCTTTCTCTCCCTTCCTCTCTCACTAAAAGTCAATAAACATATCCTCGATTGAGGAGTTTTTAAAAAGCATGAACTCGTCAGTCAGACTATTTGGGCTTGAATCATGGCTGAACATTAACTAGCTACATGACCTTCAGTGAATTATTTTATCTCTGCTTTTCAGTTTTCTCATCTATAAAATGAGAGAAATAATAGAACCTATCTCAGAAGTTGTGACAATTAGTTGGTACACTTACAGTATTTAGAATAGTGCCTGGCATGTAGCCTTATTCATTTTTTTATTATTATATTTCAGGATCATAAAGGTGTAATGATTCAATAAACAACGGAGCTGGAATTTACATTTGGTTGTCTGACTTCAGGTCCCCACTCTTAAATATTCTGCTGTACAGAAAGGCATATCAGAGTGAGAATGAGAGAGGTAATGTAAGTAAAACAAAAGATAAGGGAGAGGGAAGTGTCCAGAATGGCTCAAGGTTTTTTCTTTGGGCAGCTATCCAGGAAGTTAGGGAAAATAGAAAAGCAAGGGAAGAAAAACTTCTGGAAGGAATTGATTAACATTGCCTTAAGAAGCAGCATATAGCAAGATCAATTAATGCCAACAAATGACTGGATTTCCAGAAGGGATAGATGGCAAAGGAAGTGGGTGTCCTTCATCAGAAAATTATACTCCTCTAACTCAGAGGTTTAAACTTATTGGCAGAGCATTGCTTTGGTTGGGGAAGAAGGGGATTCTTACCTAGTACGTGGAATAAACTGAGATCCGGATGATAATGGAAACGATCATTAACCCCTATCCTTCTTGCTTCTGGAGGGAAATGTCTATCTTTAACTCTGTGGATTCCAATTTTGTGGTTTTCATTTTTACATAGAATTCCAGCATTTTAGTATGCTTGTGATATGCCCAGCAGATAAGTGGACCTGAGGAAAAATATTGACCAACACAAACCTGATGGATTTATTTTTAAGGTTTTTTTTTTTTTTTTTTCTTTTAAGATTTTATTCATTATTTTCAGAGAGAAGGGCAGGGAGAAAGGAAGAAAGGGGAAGAAGCATCAATGTGTGGTTGCCTTTCACCTGCCTCCAACTATGGACCTGGCTGGAGACCTGGCTATGTGCCCTGACTGGGGAATCAAATCAGCCACCTTTGGGTTCACAGGCTGGTGCTGATCCAGTGAGCCACACCAGCCAGGGCTTTCTTTCTAAGGTTTTGTTTTTTGTTTTGTTTTTGTTTTTAATGAGCATTTGTATCAATTATATACTAATATAAAACTAGAGTTTGATTTTTTTCTTTTAAAAATTTTGCTTGGATTATTGGGCTACTCTTATTAAGAGGTTGTAAAGGGTTTTCCTTTACCTTTTTCTTTTTTAAGATTTTATTTATTATTTTTTTAGAGAGAAGAGAAGGGAGAGAGGCAGAGAGGGAGAGAGACATCAGTGTATGATTGCCTTTCACCTGCCTCCAGCTATGAACCTGGCTAGAGACCTGGCTGGGGAATCAAACCAGCAACCTTTTTGTTTACCTTTTGAGTAATCTACTTACAAGGCACAACAGATTTCATGTCTTAATAAAATTATTTCCTGTTCTTTTTGTTGAAATTATTATGTCCTTGATTATTGAAAAGGAGTAAGTCTTCTCATTTTTTTTAATTAAAGTTTTTCTTTTATAGTCATCTCATATTTATTTTTTAAATCTTTTTTGTCACTTGGATTAAAGAAGTAGCTAAATATTATTTTCAGTGATTCATGATCCTATTTAAACAAGTGTTCAAAGTTGACAACTTTTGATATTTTTTCCTCATAAAATTCTTAAATAAAATTTCCTTGAAAAGCAAAAAAACTGTTGCGCTATAAGTGACACACAAAAAGCTGTTTTAAAAAAAAAGAAAACACTGTACCGAGGTATGAGTGACATGCAAAAAGTTGTATACGATGAAGTTTGGAGACAAGTGTATATCTGTGAAACTATCACCACGATCTATGCCATAAATACACATACCTGTCACCCCCAAAGTCCCTTCCCACCCTCTTTATTACTATTAGTATTAGAATACTACCCTTTAAAATTTTTTTAAATCTACAATACAGCATTGTTAACTATAGGCACTATGCTGTATCTCTAGGATTTATTCACTTCACATAACTGAAATTTTGCACCCTTAGAGTGACACCATCCATTTTCCCTGCCCCCACAGAGCCACCAGTCTACTCTATTCTATGAATTAGAGTATTTCGGTTTCCATTGTTATCAGGTAGTATTTGTCCGAGTCTGATGTATTTGTCCTTCTGAGTCTGGATTATTTCACTTATAATGTCCTCCAGTTCATCTGGGCTGTTGCAAATGGCAGGATTTCCTTTTTGATGGCTGAATAATATTCCATCATATGTATATTCTACCTTTTCTTTGTCCATTCATCCTCTAACATTTAGGTTGCTTCCATGTCTTGGGTGTTGTGAATAATGCTGCAATGAACATGACAGTGCAGATATCTCTTTGAAATCCTGATTTCAGCTTGTGAGTGTATACCCAAAAGCGGATTACTGGGTCATGTGGTACTTCTAGTTTTAATTTTTTAAGGAACCATAGTAGCTGCACCAAGTTATACTTCCACCAACCAAATTGTCTTGCCAATTGCCTAATTTTTGTAGCGAATTCTCATCAGATCTTTAACCACAGTCTTTTTAAGTCTTTTATCAACCACAGATAGTTTTGTTTTTTGGGTTTTTTTTTCACTCCGATGATTCCCTGCAAGCTCTTACAAATAGCCATAGGTCAGAATGCTTTGTCTTCAACAAAAAGAGACTGTTCAAGAAACCCAAGGGAAGGACTGTGCCAAGAACTCTGAGGCACACTCCCCTGATGACATTGCTGAAATGGCTTTGAGTCCATACTGCTGGGCCGAGTCAGCATTTCCATAACTCTAGTGGCCATGAGGGATCATCGTGTTTGAGAATGATGTGCTTAGACTGAGATATGGCCAGAGAGCTTTAAAGAACTAAGGTTGACTTTATAGAGTCAATGCTTACAGAGCTCTCTTGGGAAAACAGTCTGGCATCTGGGTTACATGATCACTTCCTGGCAGACACAGGAATGTGGGGTTTTGGGGGCCTCCAGAAGAGGGAAATTCACCTCAATCTCTAGGTACCACAGGTGAAATCTGGTGCAGAGCGCTTGGCTTGGCTTGGCTTTCTAACCTGTAGAGGCCTTTAAAAGTTCAATCAAATTCCTCATGCAAACTTCCAGTAGTGTAAATTTTAAAACAAGTCAATTTCCTATATCGTCAATTACTATTTTTGCTGCACCTACACAAATAATCAAACCAAACCTAATGAAACCAGACTTATTTCATGATTGAGAATAAGCTTACTTTGATTATCTTTGATCAAACGAACAAACTATGAGGAGAGAGTTTTTATATTTCAATAGAAAATTATAGCTGATTCTTGTGGGTTATTAGATCCTAGTCTTATTGTCTCTGAACATCTTTGTAAACTACATGGTTTTATTACCTACCTGTAAATTACACTTAATCCTGTCATCTTGCACAAATTGTCAACCCTTACCAGAATTAAATTTTTTGCAATTTTCTTCAATATCAGACTCCCATCTCCTGACTTGGCATCACTGAAATTAAAATCTGCCCAAACCTGATTGGGACTCTAGGTTTCCTAGCTTGCCTTTCCCACCAGCATCCGAACAAGTCCTGCAGGCTGAAGCCGGATGACTTGAATTTGATACCAGAGCAGGTCACGGATGGACAAACTTTGTGCCGGGAACTGCTGCTGAGTGGGTCACTCAGGGGGTTCGTTGGGACCGTCACATCCTTCGTTTCCTGCTGCGGGGAATAACCATGACTGCAAATGATCTTACCAAAACCTCCCACGTCTGAGCCATCACCAAAACTTTCAACTGCAACTTGGGAAAGCCATCAATTCCACTGCCATCCTCACACCACCATCTTAATACACTCCAAGCCCAATGTCTAGGATCTTCCTGACTGGCTGAGCTCTGGTCTCAGAAACTGAGTTTAAAGTCTGCTCCAACCACTAATCTTCGTTTTCCTTTTTATTTCTATAGGAATCCCCTCATTAAATGCCCAATTGCTTGCCCTGTCTGGCAAAATTCTCTACCAGCAAGACCCAGCTGGTGTTTCAGCTAATCTTTCAACAACACAAAGGTGCTGGAACAAAGTACATGAGCTGGCTCTCCTAAGCTGTTCAGTGGAAGCTCGGCTTCCCTTGACCAAAGGAAGGGACCGACCAAGATGATCTCAACATTTCCCTCCGCCTGATGCAAGAGGGAACAGAGCAGCATGAACACCCGCCAGAGGAGTGTGTGTGCTCAGGTCAGTTCAATTTATGAAGCTTTTTTACTCTCCAGTCAAAGTTTTATGCCCCCTTCCCTTAATATCCAGACATAATTTCTGTTCCTCATGGGGTGAAGCCTTGACAGTGTAGAATAATATTTGAACAATTTTCCATGAGGAACTACTTCTGAAACTTCCGTAATAATAATGTTCATTACCTGTTTTTAGTGTTTTATACTGTACTTTAATGCTTAATTTTCTGCCTTCTTAAATTTTAGCTTACTCTAGTCTCTTTTGAGTGCAAGATTTTTCACTTTTCCTTAGTTACATGACTTGAATCCTAAAATGTCAAATACACTCTTATTAAATGTTACCTAATATGAATGTAAATTTAGTACCCCCACTGGTTTTCAAAGGACAGACCTCATGATCAGTGCTTTATGAAAGATTTTCAGCATATAGCATTTTCAGACTATAACTGCCTCCTGTGAGACTGAAACTCATCACAGAATCCAACAACTTCAGAGAGAGTCCTGAGAGGGCTAGGTTTGTTTTCCTTAGGGCTCTATTAGTTTCGGGGGTTTTTTCAATTTAATTTTATTGTTGTATTACATCCATCCCATTTCCCCTCTCCTCCCTCCCCTTCCCCACCCACCCACTCCCTCCCAAAATCAGTCCCACTTGTTGTCCATGGTCATGATTCTTCCATGCTAGTTCCTTGACTAAACTGTTCCCCTTCCTAGCTTCCTCCTCCCCCTCCCCCTTCCCCTCTGCCCACTGAAGGTCTACTTATTGTATTCATGTATCTGGTTCTGTTTTGCTTGTTTGTTTATTTTGTGCATTATTGTCCTGTAATGGGTGATATTATATGGTATTTGTCTTTCACTGACTGGCTTATTTCACTAAGCATAATACTTTCCAGTTCATCCATGTTGTTGCAAAGGGTAGGAGTTCCTTCTTTCCTTCTGCTGTGTAGTATTCCATTGTGTAAATGTACCAAAGGTTTTTGATCCAATTATCCACTGATGAGCACTCAGGCTTTTTACAGCACTTGGCTATTGTAAATAGCACTCCTATGAACATAGGGGTACATAGGTTCTTATGAATTGGTGTTTCAGGGTTCTTCGGGTATAGTCCTAGTAGTGGAATTGCTCAAACCCTTGCCTGAAGTATTATTGGCTAATATGTTTTCCTATACAGTTGGTTCCCTTTGAATCTTGCTGGTGTTTTCTGTAGCTGAACAGAAACTTTTCCATTTGATATAGTCCCATTTGTTTATTTGTTCTTTTATTTCCTTTGTCCTTGGAGAAGTACCAGTAAACATATTTCTACATAGGGTACCTAAATTTTACTGCCTATATTTTTCTACAGGACTGTTATGGTGGCACTACTTATGTTTAAGTCCTTTATCCATCTTGAGTTTATTCCGGTGTATGGTATAAGTTGGTGGTCTAGTTTTATTTTTTTTGCATGTTGCTATCCAGTTCTCCCAACACCACTTGTTGAAGAGACTGTTTTTATTCCATTTTATGTTCCTACCCACTTTGTTGAATATTAATTGATCATAGAGTCTGGGTTTATTTCTGGGCTCTCTATTCTGTTCCATTGATCTGTACATCTATTCTTATGCCACAGTACCAGATTGTTTTGATTACTGTAGCCTTGTAGTATATAGTTTGATGTCTGATCTTGTGATGCCGCCTACCTTGTTTTTCTTTCTCAAGATTGCTGAGGCTATTTGTGGGCATTTTTGGCTCCATATAAATTTTTAAAGTATTTTTTCTATTTCTGTGAAGTCTGTCATTGGTATTTTACTTGGGATTGCATTGAATCTATAGGTTGCTTTGAGTAGTACTGACATTTTAATGACATTAATTCTTCCCATCCATGAACATGGTATATGCTTCCATTTATTTGTATCTTCCTTAATTTCTTTCTTCAATGTTCTGTAGTTTTCTGAGTACAGGTCTTTTAGCTCCTTGGTTAAGTTTATTCCTAAGTACTTTATTTCTCTTGTTCCTATGGTAAATGGGATTTGTGTTCTAGCTTATATCTCTGATGTTTCATTATTGGTATACAAAAAATAATATCTGAATATTAACTTTATATCCAGCTATTTTGCTAAATTTGCTTATTAGGTCGAGTAAGTTTTTGGTGGAGTATATCAGGTTTTGTACATACACTATCATGTCATCTGCAAATAATGACAGTATGACTTCCTGCTTTCCAACTTGGATACCTTTGATTCCTTTTTCTTCTCTGATAACTATGGCTAGAACTTCCAAAATGATGTTGAACAGAAGTGGAGAAAGTGTACAGCCTGTCTTTTTTCTGATTTTAGGGGGAAAGCTTTTAGTTTTTACCCATTGAGTATGATGTTGGCTTTAGGTTTCTCATATATGGCCTTTATGATGTTGAGGTATGCTCCCTCTTTTCCCATTTTGCTGAGTGTTTTTATCATAAATGGTTGCTATACTTTTTCAGCATCTATTGATATGATCATATGGTTTTTGTCTTTCATTTTGTTGATGTGGTGTATCGCATATATTGATTTGCAAATGTTCTACCATCCTTGCATCCCTGGGATAGTTTTGGGGTTTTTTTTAATGTCAACTTTTTAAAGTCCCAATTTTTCCCCTTTATCCACCTGCATCCAGCCTTCCCCTAGTCCCCGACACTAACTGAGCTGCTAGTCATTGCCTCTCTGCAGCCATTTCCTTCTTCAGGAGATACTGACTTTAATAGTTTCATTAGTCAATGCATTTTAATGACTTTTCATGGCTTACGTACATACTAATAAGTAAAACTACATGTTTTCACCTCAAAATAATAAACGTGCTTTGAAAAATATTTAAAGGAAAAAGCAAAACCAAATGATTTTTCACTGATTGGCACTTTGCTTTTTTCCAAGCTTACTTGTCCTCATCCTCTCCCTAGCTCTTCTCATATTTTCTTGTATTGCCTATTTACACCCTGCAGTGATGCTATCCTAAAGAGCAGCTGGGAACAGCAAACTAGATAGATTCAATCAAAGAATGGAATGACTTTGGGCACCTGTTATTCATTAAAATTATTTTTAAAATACACAATTTACATTCAACTTTATGTGCCACATGATGTCATTACAGCAAAAGTGAGTAAAGAGAGAGAAACTCATACTGCATTTGTTCTTAACCGTATCATCAGCCTTACATACATACCATCCATCCCCAAACTCCCACCATAAAGACTTCCAGGCAAACAAGCCAACGCCATGGCCACCTGCACCTACATGGACAAATGACCTTAAAAATCAACCTGTGAATTTGATGGCCCGCCATGGCTTTGAAAAAGAATTAACAGCAGGTATCCCTTGCTTTTCATAAGTGCAATGTTCTGCCACTTTGCTTTTATGAAAGAACTACATTTAGTACCTGTTTCCACGAGCCAAACAAAATCCAAGGAGGATTTTTTTTATGAAAGCAGTGAAAAGTGAAATAGTGTTCACCAGTCTGCCTGCAGCTGTTACAGATGTGGTGTGGACCCCGCAGCAGGAGTTGCCCACCCTCGGAGCTCCTTCCCGGGGCCCACACTCAGCATCTCACTCTGGCCCCATGGCTTTGAACTGTGTCTGTGAGCATGTGTGTTTTATCTCAATTTATTTGTGCATCATTAGCAAGAGGTGTTCTAGTTAGTTCCAAGGTATCAGAACAGCCTAAGAGAGCTCGAAAGGGTAGTTGTGCTTAGAATAAAACCAGATGCAACTTAGCAATGCAGTCATGGGGAATGAAACCAAGACATTGTGCATGCATTGAACATGCCTGTGGCCACCATTTGTACTGTTTACATGCAGACAGAAAGAATCATGAAAGCTGCTGAAATTACTACTGGTTTTGCTAGTGGCGACATGATATCCAGTAATGGACAAAATGGAAAGTGTTGCTTGAGTGAATCGATCGGTGTACAAAATGTAGTGTTCCATTATCTTCTCTATGTAAGGAGAAATAGCCTCTTTAGTAAGTGAAACCACGCTGTACATATATCATGTACTTTATACAGGCTGTGTATTTATCATCTCATTCCTGCTTTTACTATATGTCAGTGTTACTTTAGGATTTATGTGTTATTTGGTCTGATTTAGTAGGTTATTTTTAGACTCGGGAGTGCTCAAAATTTTTTCCGTGTAAATTAATGGTAGTTGCTTTTTCAGTTTATGCCATTTGGGCTTATGAAAGGTTTCGTAGGAATACTGTTTTTGGATAGTGGGGGAAACCTATATTACAATTGATCAATTAGAGGTCATTTTAAATCTGAATTTAATGGCCTTCATTGGATAATGGCCAAGAAATTGTCACTTGGAGGAGACATCTAGAGATCCAAAAACCTAGCTAATGTCAGGCTCGGTTCTGATCTCATGTTTTGAATAATTCTTTTGTTCCTGTATTCCTACCAGCTTCTGCCTTGACAGCAGACACCTGGCTCAGTTTGCCTCAGACTAACATCTCATGTATTTTAAGAATAGTATTCTGAAACCTAATTCTATAAAAACCAAGGCTAGATATTACAACTTAGGTGTGACCTCTGAAATCCAGCTCCCCCTGGTTTTTCAGGTATTCTACTGGGAAGAATCACTGACTCAGTGTTTACACAGTCAGCACTGCGTTCCCAAGGGGAGACTCTAAACAAATAGAAAAGACTGAAAGAAACCTTCTGCCAGGAGCTCTGGCAGAAGTCATTAATGATACCACCCCTTCCTTACAGGGACTACAGATCATTTTCAACTCAGTGGCTGTAGATTTCTTGTTGGCTAGTCATGGTGACCTCTGTGCCATTGCCAATATTTCTGTGAGGTTTGGTCTGCTGGAGCATACACTGCCATGCCTAAGGAAGACGCTCCTGGCATGGATGTGGTCAAGATTGGAGAGGTCTGGATTTATCATTCCTCCATATGGTTGCCAACTATGTATCTAAACTTTGGAAAAAGACAGTTATTTTCTCCACTGGAATGACACTACATGTGGAATGACACTACATGTGGAATAACTCTATTTGTCTGCATCTCAGCCTCTATTCAGTTCCTTATTCTGTCCCAACAGTCTTGTTTAATATCACACTGTCATAATTACTGCATCTTTGCATTAAGTCTTGATATCTGGATATCTGGAAAGATATTATCTAAAGTCTTAATTTCCCTTTTTTCAGGAATGTCTTTGTTATTTTGGGCCCTTTACATTTCCATATATATTTTAGAATGATCTTGTTCATCGCCACTCCAAAAAATTCCACCTGGATTTTTATTTAGATTACATTGAATCTATAGATTAATTGGGGGTTTATAGACCATTTTCATGATTGAATCTCTCAGTTTATGTACCTGATATGTTCATCTGTTTTTTCTGTAGCTTTTTTGTTTTTGTTTTTACTACATAGCTCTGTTTCCAACAAGTTGATTTTGTTTTCCTTTCTATTGACTTATTTTTCTATGTCTTCCATTGAGGGTTTAAAAAGGTGATTGAGAGTTTAGAACAAATGAGTTGACTCACTAAGTTTAACCTTCTCTGGTAAATTGATCAGGTAGGTTGTAGAGAAACTCTGATATACAATACTTTTAGATATTTTTCTCTTGGACCCATCAGTTTTCCTAAATATTCTCTTTTTGGAGAGTAAAATTCTGTATAGCAGAGTTCTGGGAAGGGAGTGAAGGAAGCTGGGAATTTCAGCATACAATCTCTGTAAGATTACTTAACCCACCTATTTTTGGTACTGTTCCAGTTCCCTTAACTCTACCCATGTTCCCCAGCCTAGGCACACTGTGTTTTACTCTCTTTAGTTTTGAATTATCATGGGTAGAGTAGAACCAGCTGCCTAGAAATGTATGATGTTGGGTGTTTTAGAAATATCCTTTTTTTTAAATATTTTATTTTATTTTTTATTTCATTATTTTTAGAAAGAGGGGAAGGGAGAGAGGCAGAGAGGGAGAGAGACATCAATGTATGGTTGCTTTTCACCTGCCTCCAGCCACAGACCTAACTGGAGACCTGGTTTGCAACCTTACTAAGTGCCCTGGCTGGGAATCAAACCAGCGACCTTTGGGTTCGCAGGCTGGCACCTTATCCACTGTGCTACCAGCCAGGGCTAGAAATATTCTTTTTATACAGTTTTCATTAAAAGAGTATTATTTAGCATTTTCTCTGACTTTAATTCCAGAAGTATTTGGATTTTTAAACTATTGATAAACTAGACTATATTTAAATTAAGAAATTCATTGAAAGACACCATTTAGAAGTGAAAAGGTGAGTCACAGACTGGGAAAAGATAGTCATAATACATGCATCCAGTAATAAACTCAAATCCAAAATCCATATTTTTTTTTA
>PVIW01011132.1:11580-39617 GCA_004026585.1 Noctilio leporinus
AGGCCGGTGCCTTTATCCACTGTGCTACCAGCCAGGGCCAAAATCCATATTTTAAAACTACTTTTACAGCCCTGGCTGGTAGCACAGTGGATAAAGGCACCGGCCTGCGAACCCAAAGGTCGCAGGTTCGATTCCTCAGCCAGGGCACATAACAATGTTGCAAACCAGGTCTCTAGTCAGGTCTGTGGCTGGAGGCAGATGAAAAGCAACCATACATTGATGTCTCTCTCCCTCTCTGCCTCTCTCCCTTCCCCTCTTTCTAAAAATAATGAAATAAAATCTTTAAAATATATACTTTTACAAATAACTTAGTTAAAGACAGACAACCTAATAGTTAATGGGCACAAAACTTGAACAGATACTTCATAAAATAGGATATCCAAAATTTTCAATAAATCTATGTACCTTTGATTTTCTTGTTGCAAATTAAAACCCACCAATGAGATACACACTCATTAGAATGGCAAAAGAAAAAAATTTTAATGGCAATACCAAATATTGGCCAGATTGTGGAACTAGGACTCTCATATGTTTCTGGTAGGAATAATTGGTACAATCAGTTGAAAAACTGTTTGCTCTACCAATTTAAGATAAATCTATGCCTACCCTCTGACCCAGCAACTTCTTTCCTAGGACAATACCTAAGAGAGGCAAGGGCTTATGTTCTCCAACAGAAATATATAAGGGTGTCCATAGTGGTGCTAGTCATAATCATTCAAAACTGGGGACAGTTGAATGCCAAGGAACAGTAGGAAGGGTAAATTGTGATCTATCCGCACAATGGAATACTAAGTGCAAATATGAAACCCTGCTTTATGCAGCATCACGGGTGATGAACACAGACATAGGTTGAGAGAGCATGTGCAAAAGACATAGTCTGTGTGATTCCATTTAAAAGACTACCGAAGCTAATCTCTGCTGATAGAGGTGGGACTGTTGGTTGGTTGTCTGCGGTGGTGGGGAGGGAGGACAGTGGGGAGGGGGAACAATGGGGAGGGTGGAAGCATGAGCAAGACTTCCGGGCAGAAGTATTTGGAGCTGCCACTTTCCAAGGCTCTGTTCTGCAGAGTAAACGTTTCTCGGTTTTGTCCTTATTGATTTAGCATTCATCTCTGTAGTCTACTAAGTTGCTTACATGTATCATCTCTTTTCCAGCCTCCAAAAATGCATGAATGTTTTCTCTTTTTCTGTTTTCACTGTCCTTATGCATTAATCTTGAAAATCCTCTTTTAAAAAAAACCTTACCATATTTTTAGTTGCAATTGGGAGTGATATTTGATACCTTTTTTTAATTAGCCATCTCGATTTGGAATGTGATAATCTCCATTTTCAGGGCTGTTCCAAGACTTCTTACTGAGATGTATTTAACACCCTAGTCATACAAGCATCATGCTTACAAATAGACATTTAAATTAGCAATGCTCTTTAAAATTTTAGTTAAGATTCATCTGTATTATAATGATCCTTATGCTATGTTAAAGGAAAAAAATTTTGAGCTTTTTCTAAAATTTGAGATATGTAGTGAAATTAGATCTTACATTTCCTACACTACTGCCTATACATACGCATGCACGTACACACACCACATAGGTTGTCATTTTGGCTAGCATTTATTTTTTTACTGTATATTTATGTTGTTAACATTATTTGGGATTACATAGTAAATCATTTCAGAAGTTACTTACACTTCAAAGATATTAAAAGTATTATTTTTGACCCTGGCTGGTGGCTCAGAGGAAAGGCACCAGCCTGTAAACCCAAAGGTCACTGGTTCGATCCCCAGTCATGACACATAACCAGGTTGCAAGCCAGGTCTCCAGCCAGGTCCGTAGCTGGAGGCAGGTGAAAGGCAACCATACACTGATGTTTCTCTCCCTCTCTGCCTCCCTCCCTGCCCCTTTCTCTAAAAATAATAAATAAAAGCTCTTAAAAACTAAAGAATAAAAATATTATTTTTGAAATAAATAGGTGACTGATCAAGCTATGATTATTTATAGTATTAATACCTAACAAGAGTATACTTATCACATTGAGCTATAATTGTCCGATAGTGGTATTCTCTTATTTAATAAGGCAACTTTATTTTTATTTTAAATACAAAACTGATATATCAACATAAGTAGAATCCTCTCACCTTTTAATCAGTAGTTCTCTGTCTATATTCCCCTTGCCTTCTGCTAAAAATTATCAAATATCAGCATTACAGAAGTTTTTTTTAAATGATAACATGGAGGTTCAGATAGGTGATGTAACTAACTGAAACCAGGTTACATGTTTACTTGCTGAGTAGCAGGGAGCCTGCCTTGACTTTTCTATCTTATAGTTCAGGACTTCTACTCATTGCAGCAAAATCACCTCCCCTAGATCAGTTCTGTGAGTGTTTTATGCACATAATTTGGGGTTCCAGTTTCTATCAGGAAGGAGATGTAATGTATAAAAAGCCTTTGCCTACCGAAACTTACTCAAGAGAGTACTCATTCACATCTATTATATGCATGCCAGACACTTCTGTGGCAGTAGCACTGAACAGAATAACCAATGTCCCTGTTTTCCTAAAGTACACGTACTCTTTGTATCGTCAAAGTGTCTCAGTAACAAATAGATAAGGTAATTTTCCATGGGGATAAAACAAATGGAGGTGGTCACAGGCGGCCTCTTGGAGAACAGAAGAAAGCCTTGGGCAGTGCACAGTTTGCTGCAGAGCATCCCAGACCCACCCTTCTATCCGGAACTAAGCAATCAGCTCCCAGCTTCTGCAAAGCTGACTGACTGCCCTCGCTGAAAAAGAATGTCTCCCTTAAGATCACACCTTTTGCCCTGGGCAGCGCTCACCCAGTGATTGAGGAAAGTAGAGATTCAGTGATCTTGCCCCAGTTCAGGGCCATCACAACTCCAAAACTCCTTCTGATTGGCTGGGGCCTTTGTTGAAACTGCGAGGCAGTTTTTCCCTCTGCCTAATCCTGCTTCTGTTACTTCCCTCCCAGGTATCTATCCCAAGAACTCCCGGTATTCTTTGTGCACTTAAATCTCTGCTCAGAGTCAGCTTCCCAGGACTGCAAAATCATACCAGCACATAAGCAACATTACACATAAGGGGTTTGGCAATAATATATGACAATTCAAAGTTATGAAAAGAAAAATAGTCCAGCACACATTTACTATTTACCTAAAACTAGTTTTCTGTGTACTTTAGTACAGAATCAATACAGAGTTTATATGAAAACTCTAGCAGCAAATATCATACCGGATTTCAAGTAAATCCTGCATCATGAGATCTGGACTGGTAATATGAGACTCATTATTTTTCCTGGAGGGAAATAAAAAAAGAAAAGTCCCCCAAATCTGCATGCATGAGATAAGTTTAGAATTGGTCTTAGCCTGCTTTCTTCCTTCCTCCCTAATAGCTTTAAATTGAAAGCAACTAGTTGCGATTAAGACTTACATTACAACTGCTAGAGCTTAAGCCTTTCAAATAAATCCCGGTCTACATAATGAAAATGCATTCATTCGTTCCCTCTAGCTAAAGAATACAAATGAGTATGGTGGCTGTCCCTACCCTTTCACATTTTACTGTCTCAGTGCACCCAACTCTACAGTCACTCACTCCAAGCTTTGGCATAGATGGAGAGATAAGCACAGTTCCCTGAGCAGCCCTTTCTCAAGCCTGCTTTTAACATATTTAGTGGGCCTAGAATACTTTCAGTAGAGAACTGCTGATCTAGGTGTGAGACAAGCAAATACGTAATTTCAATAGTGTGTTAAAAGTTCAAGGATGCTCTAACCAAAACCAATAGAATCTGCCACCCCAACCCACTAAAAAAATTCAGGCATATCCCTTCCCTTTTGCCCACCCCAACCCTATTATGCAGAAACAAGTCGGAAGTGAAGGTAAGGAACTTAGAAATCTGGAGGCAACTAACCCGTGGAAGCATCTGCGGAGGTAATATAACGATAGAGAAGGAAAAGGATGGGAAAGGAGCTAGTTTAAAAAGTGGTCCTGTGAATTTTTAATTGGATCATGGTAATGTTCTTTGACAGACATAGTCAAGGTTCAAATTAGTTTTAATTGCTTCTGATGGATCAATTTTTTTAATGCGACAGCATGCTGACATTGGGCAACCAGGCACCTTTGGCTTCACTCAGGTTGCAGGAGAAATGCAAATAGAAGGCATATAGAACACAGTGGGGAGGAATGATTGAGAGCAAAAGTCAAGAGATGCACATCAGGTGTGTAAGCGTGAGCGGTAGCAGAAGCTAAGAGTGTTAAGATACAACTCAGCTTCATGGCCATGTCTCAGGCCAGATACAAAGAGAGGAAGAATAACAAGTGAATTAGCCCCACGGTGACCAAAGATTGTTTTATCCCCACTTCCTCTTTAGAAACCACATACTTGAGTGTATGTGTTCTGGGGACACGACAGGCTTAGCCAGAAGCAAATCCATGTGTGGACAGTGGCACTGGGAAGTGCAGCCAAGGCTAATGTATGCATGGGTGATTGCTAAATCAAGTGTTTTCACTAAAGCATTTATAAGCCTGACGTGATAAAGTCAGATTTTGTCCTTCCATTGGAGAAATAACCAGTCTCTATAAATACCCAAAACTTTTCTTGTTCCGTTAGAGAAGTAAGAAGAAGCAAAGATTCTGTCTTGAGAGGAGGCTAAAATAAGAGCCTAGGCTTCCATCCCAGCTGTAGTTAATGACATCAAGAAATGAAGATAACTCTCTTCCTCCTTTTTTTGACTTATTTTGCCAGCCCTGGGACTTTCTAAAAGCCAGCCCTTTCTACCTTTGTCCAGTAACACTTGCTTATTCTCAACTGATAAATTTAGATCATTTTTCCCATTTTGGGGATTTTTTGTTCCAGGTCCCTGTTGTTTTAAAATTATATCCATCTAATGCACATTTATCTTTTCATTTTCATAAGTCAAACTTGATTCACACTTTAATCTACACTTAGTCACCCAAGCAGGAAGCCAGGGAGTCATTCTTGCCTTGCCTCTCCCTTTTATAGGACTTTGGTCATGGGATTTGACGTAAGTATCTCAGATTCATCCCCTGCTCCTACAGGTTTAGGCCTCCATCACTTCTGTCTTTGTAGCTGCTGCTCCATGCTGCGTACTTGTTCTTGTAGTCTCAGTCATGTCATGGTCCATATTTAAATCCTGGAGATGTGCCCTACAAGGGAACATCTCAGCTCTTAAGCATATCACACAAGGTCTTTTGGGCCTGGTCCCTATTGGCTGTCCCTTTGTCATCTCCTCGTTTTTCTACACAGGCCCCTTGCAAGTCAGTAATACTGATTGCCTGGAAATTCTTTATTTATTTATTTATTTTTGGGTCAGCTTTTTTTTTTTTTTTTTTTTTTTTAATTTTATTGTTGTTGTTTGCCTGGAAATTCTCCCAAAGCACCATGCTTCCCCTTAAACTCCATGCTATTGCATGTGTTCCTCCCACAGTCTGAGGTGCTGGACTTCAATTGTTGCCTTCTGGCCACAACTTAAAACTGCCCCCAGTGGCTCAGAATGACTTGGGAGTTTATTTCTGAACACCTCTTGCCCCTTGTTCACTCGTCCCCTACAGCACTTGTCACCCAGCATTGGCATGACCTGATTGCGAACCAGAGTTCTTACTGCACCGTGACCTCCTTAAGGGCAGAGACAGCATGACCCATGATATCTGTGTAGACAGAATAAATAAATAAAGCAGAAAGGGGGTCACTTAGAGCACAGAAAGGTGGTTTTATCACAGGCCCAAAGCCTCAGTTTAGAGTTCCCTGAAGATGATCAGCGACATACATACCCAAGTGATGGTTTAAGGTTGTCCTTATGTCTCCAGGAACAAAATCTAGGCAGAGATCACGGACATGAACTTCTGTTTGGTGCTTGTTCAAGTCAACTAGATCATTTTTATGATTTTGTGTTCCTTGCTCATATTTCCAAATTACCCTTTTCTGGAAAAATTTATAATAAAAACATATTTTCTCTCTTATACTGGATGAAGCAGTCGAAATAGAAATGCTTGGTCATGGGGTTGGACAGATTCTTTCAGGATAAATCACTCCCCAGGATTTCTTTTTACACTTTTTTTTTTTTTTTGGACTTATATAGATTTCTTCCATTCTTGCCATCTCAGCAACTCATTTAACATGGTGGTCGTTGTGTATTATTTAATATTTGTATTCATTGAATTGGAAGCAACCTTAGGATATCTAATCAATAAGCTTACCCTTCATTAATTTTTTAGCAGACCCAGAATATCCTGATCATTGGATGGACACAGGAAACAGACTAGACAGTCTTGGTCTCCAGTTTCTCTAGGACCTAATAGCCAAAGCAATTTTGAGAAAAAAGAAAAAGTTGGATGCCTCACATGTCCTGATAGCAAACTATATTACAAAACTATAGGATTCATAACAGTATGGTATTTGCATGAAAACAGACACATAGATCAATGGAACAAACTATAGAGGGCCCAGAAATAAACTCATGCATATATGGTCAAGTAACTTACAACAAAGGAGCTCAGAATTTGCAGTGGGAAATATTAGCCTTCTCAATAAATTGTGCAGAGAAAACTGGAAAGCCACATGCAAAAGAATGAAACTGGCCACTGTCTTACATAACACACAAAAATCAACTCAAAATGGATTAGACTTAAACTTCAGACTTGAAACCAAGAAACTCCTAGAAGAAAACACAGGGGACCACACTAAACTGAAAAGCTTCTGCATGGCAAAATAAACCATCAACAAGATGAAAAGATAACCCCTATGGAATGGAAGAAAATATTTGCAAATCATATATCTGATAAGGGATTAATATCCAAGATGCATGAAGAACTCATACAGTTCAACAGGGAAAAAACAAACAATCCAGTGGGAATAATTAAAAATGGGTAAAGGAACTGAGTCAATATTTTCACCAAGGAGACATATAGATGTCCAACAGGTATATGAAAGGGTATTCAGCATGGCTAATCATTAGGAAAATGCAAATCAAAGTCAATATTTTTACCAAGGAGACATACAGATGTCCAATAGGTATATGAAAGGGTATTCAGTGTGGCTAATCATTAGGGAAATGCAAATCAAAACCACAATGAAGTATCACTTTATACCTGTTAGAATGGCTGTTATGAGAAAGACAAAAGAAGCAAGTGTGCTGAGGATGTGGAAAAATGGGAACCTCACTGTTGGGGGGGGGCATACTTTGGAGCAGCCACTATGGAAAACTGTATGGAAGTTTCCCAAGAAGTTAAAAATAGAACTACTATGTTATTCAACAATTCCACTTCTGTGTACATAATCTGAAAGGAAGGAAGTCGCTCTCTTGAAAAGATATCTACACCCCCATACTCAATGCAGCATTATTCACAATAGCCAAAATGTGGAAACAACCTAAATGTCTGTCCATCAATGAATGACCAAGTAACAAAAGTGTGAATATTTACCAAAATATTATCCAGCCATAAGAAAGAAAGAAATCTTGCTATTTGCAACAACATGGATATACCTTGAAGGCATTATACTAAGTGGAAAAAAGTCAGGCTGAGAAAAACAAATACTATATGATCTCACTTATATGTGGAATACGGGGGAAAAAAAACTAACTCAGAAAAAGCAAAAGCAAACAAATTTGCAATTTCCAGAGATGGGGTGGGGAGGGTGGGATTGGATAAAACTGGTCAAAAGATACAAACTTCCAGTTACAGGAGAAATAAGTACTAGTGATGTAATGTACAGCATGATGACTATAGTGAACACTTCTCTATGGTATATATAAAAGTTGTTAAGAGAGTAACTGCAAAGAGTTCTCATCTCAAAGAAAATAACATTTTTCCTTTTCCTGTAGTTATATGAGATAATGACTGTTAACATACTGTGGTAATCATTTTTTTTAAAGTTGCTAAAAGTATAGATCTGAAAAGTTTGCATCACAATAAAAAATTGTAGTTAATATGAGGGGTTGAATGTTAACTAAACCTATTGTGATAATCATTTCACAATATATTCATGAATCAAATCATGATGTTATACACCTCAAGTGAATACTATATGTCAATTATATCTTAAAACTTGTGGTGGCAGTGGGGTAGAATAGCTTTGAAGCTCCTTTTTTAAGGCTCAGGGACACTTGAGACTATTTTAAAACTTTTTGCAATATAAATATACATACACCATATATGTATATAAAAATACACAGATTAAAATAAAACACCCTATCAACTATAATAAAATAGTAAGCTACAATACATGTATATGTAAGAAGTATCTCTTATGGTTTTATCTGAAGGAACCCAAAACACTAATTTGAAAGAATATATGCACTTCTGTGTTCATTGCAATATTATTTACAATAGCCAAGATATGGAAGCAACCCAAGTGACCATCAATAGATGAGATGATAAAAAAGCTATGTTACATATATACAATGGGATATTACCTAGCCATAAAAAACGAATGAAATTATACCATTTTCAACAGCATGGATGGACCTAAAGGGTATTATGCTCCTTCAAGTAAGTCATCAGAGAATGACAAATACCATGTGATTTCACTTATATGTGAAATCTAAAGGAAAACAAGCACACAAAATTGAAACAGGCTCACAGACACAGAGAGCAGACTGGTGGTTGTCAGAAGCCTAGGTGGAAAAGGTGAAGGGATTAAGTGTGGTTGGTGATTACAGAATAATCACAACAGTCTCAAGTACAACATAGGAAATGTAGTCAACAATATTGTGATAATTATGTATGGTGCCAGGTGGGCACTGGAAATATCGAGAGGAACACTATGTAAAGTATATGATTTATCTGATTGTCCAACCAGTAAGCTCTACACCTGAAAACAATACAAAGTAAAATAGAGAAAAAAGAAATAAAAATGTTTAAATAGCATCTATCAAAAAAATGTGAATATTACTGATACGAGAGGGAAGTGGCAGGACCACACAACAAGGCACACAAGTAGTGTTGGCCCAAGAATAACACCAGGTGTAATTTGCAAGGGTTGCCCAGTGTTCTCAGGGAAAAAAGGAAAGAACCGCTGAGCAATTTGTGAGTGAAGCAATTCAACCACCAATCTAGAAGCTGTTTGCCTGGTGTAACTGCCATTGGGTGAGAAATAGAGCATTATGTAAGTCTAGGAACCTATTTTGCACAAATGTTCATATTTTACATAAACTACAAACAAAATGCACTTCAATTCGTGTAGAGTAAGAAAGAGGAGCAGTAGAGCTGATGATCCTAAACAAGAATCCAAAATTCCCATTACTGTCGATCAGTGGTTTGGAGCAAGGGACGATTTTGCTCCTCTGGGAACTCAGGGCGACATCTAGGGCATGTTTGGGTTGTCGCAACCTAAAGAGAGGTGATCATGGCACCTAGTGGGAGCCATGTAGACCAGGAATGCTGCTAAATATCCCATGAGGCACAGGACAGCCCGACTATATAGCATTATCTGGACCAAAATATCAATAGTGTCAATGCTGAGAAACGCTGCTTTGGGTAACCTATGTGAAGAACTGATTATTTACCCTTCCTAATAGCTCCTGGCTTGGGCTGAATGCATTGGATCCCAGCCATGTAAGCTTGGGAAATACAGAACGATGCATTTCATAGTGTCCTTCCAGTCTGGAAGAACAAAATGTTCCAAGTAGGAGTTTACTGCATTAAGCTTTGTTACAATCCATAAAGACTAACCAACTAATACTGCGTGTGTGTGTGTGTGTGTGTGTGTGTGCGCGAGAGAGAGAGAGAGAGAGAGAGAGAGAGAGAGAGAGAGAAATAGTTTCACTGTAATTGGGTAAAAATACTGCATGCAGAAGCAATTTGATGTTTCACCATTTTTTTGTGGATAAAGTAAGGCTTGGATGATAAACCTACTGATAATTTTGGTTTGATTTTCTTAACATGTCTTAGGGCTATGAGAGATTAGGATAAAATTACTATGGAAGCCTAAAATTAACAAAATATATTCATGGAATTACAGGGTCTTTGGTTTTGTTTTTCTTCTCTTTTTCCAAGTATGGAACTAGGATATAATTTTTTTTTTCTGGTGTGCATGCTTAACTTTCTTTTTAAAAGATTATGTTTTTTTATTTTTAGAGAGAAGGGAAGGGAGAAAGGCAGAGAGGGAGAAAAACATCAATGTATGGTTTAACTTTTTTTTTTTTGATGGGTAATTTTTTACCTCAAATACATGAAAGGATTTTCTCACCCCATCTAAAACTAGAATATTTGTAACCTGTATTTGCAGAGACTTTGAAATACGAACTACATCCAGCTGTAGAAGCAAAGTGGGAATAGATTGATCACAGTTTGAAAAATCAAGCTAGACTGACAGTCTCTGGCCAAGAAGCATAGTTGATTCAACCATCCCATCAGTACCAGGAGCTATTAAGGTGAAGCATCTCCCTAGCTGCAGAGTAAGTATACCAATTACCCACTTCCTTCCATTTCTGGAAACTTCTCAGAAATGGCAATGCACGAGGCTGAGAAAATGTAATAAATGCACTCCCTTGGTGAGAGCGAAGGAAAAGTTCAGCAGTAAGTAACTATGTGAGTGAGTTCATTGTATTCTTTTAAATGCAAGCTCAAAGCAAAAGAAAATTAATAAGCTTATCTCAGGTTTGTCTTTTATGACAGCAGTGTGGGAGGATTAATAAGTGTTCTGAGATTTCCTGAGGAATAAAAGCACTTCTCAAAGTGGATAAAGGTAGTTTTAGTGGATACAAATACCATTTCATCAGCACGTTGTGAATTTCCCCTCAGGTGTGTGCAGAGGTAAGGAGGCAGCCAGGGATGGCTGGCTCTTCTGTTGTGGCACAGCCCAACGGGAATGGCAGTTCAGGGATCAGTTTTCAGGAACACATGACATTTATACACATAAATACCTTCTCCAGCTTCACGCCCTCTATTTCTAATGTCTTCTCCCTTCTAACCAAGTTGATGCTTAAGAAGTGAAGCTGGGAAATCTTGCTGCAAACAGCCACCTACAATATTGTATACATAGATTTTGGAGGTGCATAGCAGAGGGAAGTCTTTCGAACCTCCGCTCATGGTTATCTCTATGCCCTGAGATCCTTGGACCTCATTTCCATTTCTCCTGAGGCTCTGTTGTCAGATGGAGTAGGGCTTACTAGTTGATTCTAGGTGATTTAAGACTATGGTCTCAGAGCAAAGACCCTGGAGCTGTTTTTTCTTTTATCTTCTTGACTTGATGTCATTAAAACCTACCTGAGATCCTTCCAGCCTACAGGGGCCTTCCATTTGCTTGTTTTGGTGTGTAGCTGCCCATGATCCACGGTTGTCCAAATTCCCTCCTTTATAATATTTACTTGCATGTACCATTCACACTTCTGCATGTACCTTCCCCAGACATTTTCAGGTTCATCCTGGGGATTTTGTGCAGCCCATTAAGATCTGCTGGAGTGTGACCGAGATTGCTCTTGGCCCTGAAAACCTGTTATCTGAAGCATCTTTGAAGCTCCAGTACATTCTATTCTATTGCTTATCTGTCTCTTCTTTAATTATTCTTAAATTTGAGATGGCTGGATTTATTAACTTGTTTCCTCCACTCAGAAGAAACTTGAATTGGATGAGGCTGGGGAGGTAGTGACTAAGTGATATTTCCTGTTTATGTGTAAGTAAAGCCACAGGTAAAGCAGCAGAGTGGATAGAATTCATCTAATCAACTTAGGCCTTTTTGTCTATTTTCTTTTCTTTCTTTTTCTTTTTTTAATTTTATTGTTGTTGTATTACATCCATCCCCTTTTTGCTCCCCTCTGTCCCCCTCCCGTCCCACCCATATTTTCTATTATGATATAATCCACATGCCATAAAATCCTCCATTTTAAAGTGTACAAGTAAGTAGTTATCTAGCATTTTCTCAAGGTTGTGCAACCATCGCTACTATTTAATTCCAGAACATTTTCATCATCCCAGACTTACTTTGACCGTAAAAAAGTGCCTTTGCTTTGTAATGGTGCAAGAGAGAGAGAGTACAGTAGACAGAATGATGCACCCCTTCCCCTGCCGTGTCTCCACCTAATGCCCGGAGCCTGCAAACATGTTAGGTTAGGCCACGTGAAAAGGGGAGACTAGGCTTGCAGGTGAAATTAAGCTGGCTCGTCAACTGAATTTGAGATGGGGAGGTTATCCCAGGCCATCTGCATGGGGCCAGTGTCATCACAAGTGACCTTAATAAAAGAGGGAATCAGAAAAGTGATGGTCAGAGTCAGAGAAGGAGACGTGATGCTGGGAGCAGAGGTCAGGATGCCGCGAGTGCTGAGCCGAAGGTGGCTGGAGAGGCCCGGAGTCGAGCAATGCGAGTGACCTCGAGAAGCTGGGAAAGGCAAGGAAGGAGATTCTCTCCTAAAGCAGGAGTGATGCAGCCTTGCCAGTCCAGTGAGGCCCGTTTCTAACTTCTGACAGCATAATGCATTTATGTTGTTTCAAGTCACAAAGTTTGTGGTAACTTGTCATCATAGCAGCCATAGGAAACTAGTACCGATGGGGAAGGATGATATGGGGGAGAGCAAGGGAAGGGGGAAGAGAGAGAAGACAGACACCATCAGGCGCTGTGTGCCTGGCCAGCCCCTTTGATGATGCCCAGACCCAGAGCTGGTTTGTCCATTTACTTGGCCCTGTTGGTCTCTAACAGAGTGGTTGAGAGTAGAAGTGCTTTGCTCATATGTAGCTCTCTAGTGACTTCAGGAACTGCTCTAATGAAGATATAAATGGACTCAAATTTTGACTGGTCTTCAAAGTTGATGGAGTCTCTCAGGAAGCTAGTGGGGAGCGGAGCCTGTCAATCAGGGAGACGAAAGCACTGAACACCTGCATCCCCACCTGCTGGCGCCACTTCCCAGGAGGATACCTGCGCAAGGAAACCGCAAGATGTCAAGGAATCAGGAAGCAACTTGATTTTAGCCCCAGGACTCAGTTTTGCTTATCACCTGTTTAAAACCTCAAATCTGGCAAGCTTTAAAAGGGGAAGGAATGTGAATATTAATGTAATGTGCTTCTCATTTCTTTTTGAGGAAATGTTTGTAAAGTTTGGTTAGATTTTTTTCTAAAAGCAAAAGATGAATTTGATCTTGAAATTTATTTTTCATATTCATTTTCTAAACTATGTTAACTATTCAGTCATGCTTCAAGATACCATACCTGCCAGTATTTTGGCAACAGCTGGAAATGCAACAGAGGAGAAAAGACAGCTAATTTCTCCAAAATAATTTGACTGCAGCTTTAATTTTGCCTCTGACAATATGGTAAAGACTGCCTTTGATATGGCTTCTGAATTGGGAGCCCTGTGCATAGCTCAAAACTGGTCTCTCTGATCCAAAAATCCTTAACCGGAGAGCTGTGCTGTTGCATAGCCTTCCTTTGGGATTAGAAGGATATCATGGTTATTTTCACAAAGCTGCAGTCTGCAACGGGGTGATACTGGTAAGAGTGTGGCATTAAGCTGTCCCCCGAGGATCCCACAGTGCTGGGCTCTGAGCTCCTGTTGGATGCCCACCCATACTGACTTAAGCACTTTATTAGAAGGATATTAGGATTTGTCACAGAATCAAACAAAGGAAGAGCTGCAAGAACTCATGCAGCTTCAAAAATCTCAGTAATTGGAACTAGAAACTGAATAAATCCAAAGTCCTCTCTCTTTTTCTGTCACTTTTTCTCAACCCTTCTCACATCTTTGCTGGTCGCTGCTTGGCTTCCACCTCTCCCAATAACAACAGGCTTTTTTACCCCATGGAAGTGGGAAAACCAGTGCCAGGAATTCTGGTATCATATCCTCATAGCTGAAAACCAAGCAGGGGACAAACCCCGTTCCCTTTTGGCTATGGTTAGAGGGATCCTGGGGAAGATCTCTGATTGCCCCCATTCAGGGTACATGCTCAGCCTGAGCTGGTCATGGGTCCAGAGATATTAGAGATTAAAATTGTCCCAGCCTGTGTCATATTCATCCCACGGTCAGCATATTCTGGGTCTGTTACAAGGACACATAGAAGGCACCCTTATTGATTAGATAACCTGATGACACTTTCAAGGCAGTGAGTACAAAAGCTAAATAATACGTAATGACCACCATGGTAAGTGAGTTGCTGAGATGGCAAGAAAGGAGGGAATCCACAGCGGCCAAAATCGGAGTGAAGGAAGGAGTCCTGGGAAGTGACTTAGCCTGAAAAAATCCATCCAACCCTGGTGACTAAGGGCTTCAAGGCTTATCTGCAGAGAAGCCAACAGGGTCAAGGGCACAAAGACTTGCCACCAGGCTGGCAGCTTCAGGGCTGTACAACCCTGGACAGATGCAGGAGGAAAGGATTAGCAAAACCCAAGAGTAGAAAGAATCAGCTAGAAGGGAAGCAAGGCTCTTAGTTGAGGAAGAACGTAGACCTTGTAGGAAGGAATCCAGGTGACTAATTAGCCTCAGCTTATTCTCTTTCTCTGACCTCCAGCAAGGGTGGTCAAACCCTCCTGAAGCCAGAGGTCATGGGAACCCTGTTGAAGTAACAGATTAGCCATCTAGGATAGAATACTGGAAGATTTGTAGGAGCAAACAGAAGACATTTCAGCACATATATGTCCCAACTGGCCTGCTTCTAACCTTTTCCTCATTCCCACCTTTTACAGCAGCCAGAATGATTTTTCAATATAAAAGTCATTTCTTACCGCAACACTGATTAAAAGCCTTCAAGTTTTCCCATTGCACTTAGGGTCCCACAATAAACACTTTCCATTCTGTGTCCTTCAACGTTCTCTCAACATAATTTGGATCCTACCTATCTCTCCACTCACCTAGTTTCACTTTTTCCTTAAAGTCTTTACACTTGCTGTGCCATTTTTTTCAGGAATCTCTTCCTTTACTTTTCACGTGTCCAGTTTCTTCACAATAATCAAATCTCAACATAAATGTCAACCTCCTCAGAAAAGTCTCCCATGACCACCGAACTGCAACACTTGGTTATTCCTTAACATATAATACAATGTGCATTTGTTATTTATTCACTAGTCTACTTGCCTATTGTCTGCCTTGCCTACTAGAACGTAAGATCCATGAGATGAGTATTTTCTTACCTTGGTCACCCTTGTGTCCCATTACTAGCATCATGCATGGCACAAAGTAGGTACTCAGGAATTATTTGTTGAATGAATGAATGAATGGCTCCTGGTCAAAAAAGTCATTTTCAGTATCTCGTACTATGTGTCCATTATTTGTTAATCGTATTAATTTCTCATGATGTGTTTCTGTCAGCATGGTGGTACAGATACTAAGTATTCATCAGTTTAAATTGACTAAGGCTCACTAGAAATCACAGCATCTTAGAATCCTCAAAGTCTAGGAAATGCAGTACACTTCTAGAGGCAGTATTTTAGGAGAGGGAGACTGAGCAAGCAACACTTTTGCTTGGGCTTAAATAAACAGAGCAGAGGCTCAGATACAGTGCTCTTCACTAAGTTCCTAAAAAAATAATAATAAAGGACTATTTGCAGGCTCAAAACACCTGCTGCTGAGAACAGGGAATTGTGTACTATTCCTTGGTTAGCATGAAATGCCACCCTCACGCTGAAACATTATCCCAGTGTCAATAAAGGGTTCCTTTCCTTCCCAAACAGTAAGCATGTGAGAGGGTAGAGGAAGTCCCTTTGACTGCTGCGTAGAAAACCAATGATAGAAAGGTAGCAATATTAAAACTACAACAAGTCAGCTTTGCATCTATGATCAACAGCTCATAGATGCAAAGCAATAAAAACTGGGCCTGGAGGAAATGTCTTAACCATGTGCACAGACAGCTGATTAGTAGTAGAATGAGTCTTTAGTCAATTGTACACCACTTTTTGAATCACAGAATAAAACAATCTCAAAATATAATAAAGCAAAATAACTTTTTTAATATTTCATCATGCTTACTCCATACAAATGTACAGACCTGATAGTACATTTTATTGTCACTAAAGAGGATAGATACAGAGTGAGTTAATCAGTTTTCCAATCAGTCCTATTGCCCATACAAAGTTATTAAATACACCTTAAGTATTACATGGGCTTGTATGTGTGCTAATCTTTGCCTTGAATCCTAAGGTAATTCTAATTATGCCATGTCCTTGGATGCTTCTAATGATAGTGTGTTCCATACGGAAGCTGACAGCTCTAATGAATATCTAACACAGGTTGGTGGATATTTGTCAAAACCTCTGGACTGCATGTGGAGGGGTGCTTGGTGCCTTCGTGGTACAGGCATTTTCCAGAAGTCTGGAAGAAGAACAGGGATATTGATTTTTGGTCTTTAATTTATTCTGGACAGGGCAAAGTCAGGTCTTGAACTCCTATCTCTGTGCATGTCCTACAGTCTTCATGGAGTATTCAGAGACTTGAGACTGAGAAGAATATAGGACTACCAGTGTCCTGTGGGCACTCCAGCAGACATCTCCTAACTTCCCAAGTCAATAACTTCCTCCAGAAGGACATATCTTCTCCCTGGCTTAATTATGGTCCACTCAAAGCATTTGGGAAGAACATAATGCCATTCTTAAAGTTTTAAGTGGTCAAAATTATATGCAGGACTTTCAGTCCAAATTAGTTTGTCTATCTTTCCATTCATTCTTCATGGATTAAGTCATTCATTCAGTTAGTTGATCAAAAAACACACACTGTGAGCTGCTTTATCTGTAATAGGAGATATAAAGAATAATGGACAACCTCCATTTAAGTGAGAGAACTGTAAACATCATGCCCACAGCAAGGCCATCTATGAGCACAGCGGTTGGTGTTGATTCAGCCAATGGAGAGACCACTGTGTATAGAGCATTCAAGGAAGATTCAACTAAAAAAATGATAATATAGCTGAGCTTGGACAGGTGAGATGATTAACATGTGAATATGGAGAAAAATAGCAGACAAACAAGATGTGGAACAACACTAAGGCATGAATGCATGGCCAGATCTGCTAAATGAGTTCCTGATGTGGGTATAATGGAGGACATCATTGGAAATGTGTGTTGGAAGTGGACTGGAAATCCTTGAATACCAATTTGGGCTTAATCTTTCAAATAACAGGGAAGATCTTTGAACTGGGAATGTCTTTAGAGTTCTAAGTCATGCTTTTGCAAAATAAATATGAAAACGATGGCTAAATGAGAGGACAGATAACCTGAAGGCAAAGACATGAGAGATAGGTGATAATTTGGAGGTGATAATTTGACGCCTTCAGACATCAAGAGGAGAAGTCTGATATGAGAGAAAATACAAAGTAAAAGTTGACAGGTCTTACTGACTGATATAAAGAATAAGAAAGGAGTCTAAGACAGCTCAAAAGTTTCAACCATAAGTGAACACACATTGGTGGTACCACCGTTAGAAAATTCTACTGGGAGGAGGGGTATGTATGTTGATGTCACAGTCAAGTTCAGCTGAGGTGAGCAGGATATCCAAGTGCATTTCCACTAAGTGGTTGGAGTTTTATGACTGGAATTCAGACATCTTCAAAGCTAGGGATGTGGATTTGGAAGTCATTGGTGTAGAGGATTCTGCCAATATTGAAATTAGGGGCTGAGAATAGCCACTGACTGCTGAGAAGCCACAGATATTGTGATTCTTTTATGTGAACACACAAGAAAATCATTCCCTATATTTTTGTTATCCCAAGAGGGAAAACAGTAGAAAGAGTATATTCTGCAATTAGTACATTCCCTTAGAAATCACAATAATGATATAAACTTGATAGGTATAATGTAGAACTATAAGGCTGATTCTTACTTGCCTTCATGTTCTCTGTGGCTTGCACACAGTAGGTGGCCCCCCAAATACTTGATGATTAAATTAAAATGAGAGCTAGCTTTTAAGATAATTAATATACCTTTAAATGGCATTGAGAAAGGTTTACAGTGCTCAATTTTTATCCTAAGCATATTTTGTTGATATTATAGTAGAAAGCCCACAGAAGTTGGGAAAGCTCCAGTTGTATTTTCTAAACAAAAGGAATGAAAAAGATAAGAATTCTTCTTTTGTGCCATAGTCATTAGTAACAGTTTCTGAAACAAAAAATCACTTTTGAATCATTATTGTCCTCATATAGCTTCTAAGACAGACCTTAAAGCTAAACTATAAAATTTAGCATCTGGTTATATATTCTTTTTCTTTATCCTCTAATTGATAGAACCAAATTTTTAGAACTGGAAAAACCTTAGTGCTCATCCATTTTCAAAAGGAAAAATTTAGAATGCTAAAAGCTGTCGATTTCTATAGGTTGTATCTTCTATAGGTCTTATTACTCAACTCCAAACTACGTTCATAAAGTCCACATTCTTTGCCTATTTGAAACCCCCTGTGTTACCAGGGTGTTCAGTACATGGTATTTAAATACTTGTTGGCTTACATGTGAGTCTGCCAAATAAACCCTAAACGTAAATACACACATCATATACTAAATAACTAGCTCAAAATAAGAGTTAGAAAGTCTTATTACTGCTTTAATTAAATCATAGAAAAATACTGGTGTCAGTGAAGGTCCTATGCTTTATAGAGAGCAAGGTAGCAAAGTAAAATGCTACCATGGCCCTGACTGATGTGACTCACTGGATTGGGCGTCATCCTACAAAGCAAAAGGTCACTCACTGGTTGATTCCCAGGGCACATGCCTAGATTACCGCCCAGGCCCCCCGTTGAGGGCATGCTAGAGGCAGCTGATTGATGTCTTTCTTGTTCATCAATGTTTCTCTTCCTCCATTCCCTTATCTCTAAAAATAAATAAATAAAATATTTAAAATAACAAAGTGGGAACTTATCTGAAACCATTGTCAGGATTGATAAAAGTTAATACCAAGTGATTGGAATTATACTAAATAGTCACTGGAATATTTCACCCATATATGCTCATTTACTATTTCATATTCTAATTTACCAGTGTCTACATAGAGGCCTAATTAAAGATTACTCTAGGAGGTAGGGAAAGCCTCAACAGAATGTCTAGATCCCTGTGTAACTGTCAAACAGGGGCTGTGAAAACAATGCGTAAGCCTTAGATGCATCTTTTTGTTGTTTTGCTCCTAGACATACGAGTGAAAAGACCAGCAGGAGCATCAGTTTCTCAAAGGGTTTCTCAGTCACAACAGCAAAACCAGTGACTGTCTCCAGCATAAGGCCAGGTTTCTCTTACCTCCCACAAAGGAAAGCATCAAACAAAATGAAAGCCAGTTTTATAGGATAGACAAGGTGTCATTGTCTTTTGGGTTATAATGAACACACACACAAACACAAATGTTAGAGGGCACGAAAGTCCTTCAGGAATGACCTATAAATTTCATGTGCACGGCTCCAAACAAAACACTCAGAGCGCTTCACAGTAGACTGCAGAATCCATTAAGACGAAGAAGGCAGCTCCCCCGACCCTTGTTCATTTCATGGTGCTGCTCTGCCCCGCTGTGGGAACACAGGGAAATGCATGAGAACAAGGTGCTTGCAACTCAGAGTCAGCTGCTGCACATGCCTTGTCTCGGAAACAGGCAAAGCACCGGTGGAAAAGAGTCTTCTCTTTTAATAGGAAACCCACATTAGATATTCATATCTTCTGAGTATAGTGCTACCGGAGGCAAAAGGGTAAGACAAAAATGACTTAGAGGGCAAGTGATTTGCAAATGTCAGATGGCTTCTATTTTTTATTTCTTTCATAGAGAGAGGGAAAGGGAGGGAGGAAAAGAGGGGCAGAAACATCAATTGGTTGCCTTTTGTACAGGCCCTGACTAGGCACCGAACGCACAACCCAGGCATGTGCCCTGATCAAGGACTGACTGAACCAGCAACCTCTCGTGGCATGATGCTCAGCCAACTGAGAGCCACACCAGCCAGGGCTGTCAGATAGCCTTCAATTCATCCACTTGTAAAGTTGAATTTAATGTTTTTGCATAGTTCTAATTTTTCCAAGGTGTAATATTTCTGGTTTGTATGGTATGGGTTTAACTGAGAAAAGCAGGGATAATAATAATAATAGCATTCATTGACTAATCACCATATATATGTCAGGCACCAGGCAAATAAATATGAATTTATGTAATATTCACAACAAAGCTGTTTATCCTTTTCCAGGTGCTTTCACAAAAGACTTTTGGGTTGCTCCTTACATGGAGCTCTCCGGGAGCCCGGGACCTCACGACACATAGGACACCTAGGAGACTTGAAGTGAACGGGCAGGACCCAGGCCACTCCTCAAGTAAGAGTCATGGTCCACATCCAAGCGTCCTAACTCCCAAGGCAGCATTTATTTTACTTCCACAGAGATGTTGGTTTACATCCCTAAAGAAAAACCACTTACCAGACCAGTCTTAAGAAATGTCTATCAAACTGAGTAAGCAGAAAGTATCAGGACTACATCTGACAACTTACATGTTTTTCTGTACTATTTTTAACATTGGAAGGAAAAGGATGTTAATTAAATAACAAAAACAGTAAAGCATAATTATTTATTACATTATATATGAAACAGACTTGGTTTAAGATTGCTAGCGATAAGTCCCATCTGAAAGCCCAAAATGAACTTGAACTTTTCCAAAGTTTTTTTCACCCGTTGCTCTGAACTACTTGATTTAATCCTCTTCCTAAACTCTATACATCTGTATGAGACTTAGCAAGGGGCTAATATTGCTTGATCTTGACAAGCTACCCACTTTTGCCTAGGTTTTGTTTGTTTCCTGGTTTTGGTTTGTTTTGGTATTTGGTTGGTTTGGGGTTATCAGTAGCCATCGTTTAGATTTGTAGCCTTTAATCATGTGGTGAATTGTATTCGAAAACTGCATTCTAAATTTAGCTTGAGCCCTGGCTGGTGGCACAGTATATAAGGTGCTAGCCTGTGCACCCAAAGGTTGCTGGTTCGATTCCCAGCCAGGGCACATAACCAGGTTGCAAGCCAGGTCTCCAGCCAGGTCCCCAGCTGGAGGCAGGTGAAAGGCGACCATACATTGATGTCTCTCTCCCTCTCTGCCTCTCTCCCCACCCCTCTTTCTAAAGATAATAAATAAAACCATTTTTTTAATAACTAAATAAATAAATTTAGCTTGATTTTCCCCAGCAGGGTCCTCAAGATCAAGATGTTTTATGTTTTTAAAAATTAAATTCCCAACTTCATACTGACTCTGCTCATACGACAGGTTGTAATCACAAGCAGGAATGAACAAATGCAGGGACTAGGTCCAAATTAACCTGGACTTGACAGAACAGGGTTCCAAACTTGTGAGTGGGTTACAGAAGTTTATTTGCCAGTATATTGTATGGACATTATGATGATGGGTTTTCCTATTTTAAGGTTAATACTAATAGCATGTATTCTGAGTGTAGTGATTTTTGTTACAAAGTTGTTTATCGTTAGACCCCCTACTAGATGGACCCTTACTGCCAGCTCTGAACCCTTACCCCTCTGCATGAGGATGTGCCCCCCAGTCTGCCCCCCTCATTGTTACGGAGTGGAAGAAGGCCATCGCCAAGCTACAGGCTGGGCTGTGTTTGGGGACGGGGAATGGAACTCCAGCCATTTTTCCTGAGAGAGGAACTTTGCATATCTATGGCTGGTGGCTAGGGTCTGAGTTATGCAAATCACAAGGGCCTAACCTAAGAGCCAAGGACCTGGGAGGGCTTTTGACCATAGAATGGTGGTGGAAGAGAAAGAACTTACAGGGCCTGCGTGAGATTCCACAGGTGGCAGGACTGGTCACCCTATCCCCTGCATTATGGGCCACCGTCAGCATTTAAAAATAAGGCAGCAGGCGTTTGGGGGGCAGAGGAAGAGAAGGGGAGAACATGCGGTTTGAGAGAGAGATTCATGCTGGGGCAAGGAGTCGGGGATAAAGCCAGGCAGACTGCAAGGAGGAAAGGGGCCCTGCCGCCCGTGCTAATGAAAAGCCTAAAGCTCCCTGCTTTCATCGCAGGCTTGGACTCGGAAGCCACGCAGGACTCCACCTTGCACACCCAGACTCTATTTGGAGTTTGGGAACATGGTACATGTGGAGAGGACGCTTTCAGTACCTGGACGCCACCAAGATCCAGCGCAACACAGTACATGCTGCCCTGGACTGTTCCACAGAGGCTGATGGCATCAAACCAAACCATACCATACCCTAGATCCAGGAGAGAGCTGACAGATAACGGTGGGGAACTACTGGGTTTAGTTTTTGCTTATAGCCTTTTGAGAATAAGGGAAATGCTGGGTTTTGTGGAAAAATGGGACTCTGAGCAAAGTGCTCACAGTCCCCCCAGGTTGGGATATTGTAAGTAAACACCTGTTTTCCTCAACAGTAATTGTTGGGCCTTACACCAAGGTGCCACATGAGTGAACCCTGCTTTGCTCAGTAACGCTTCTACTGGGACTTGGGTTGCTGGGGTCACCAGGACTGGGGGTGGGGTGGGGGGTGAGTGGAGGAGTGTGGTGGTGGGATCTGCTCCCTCAGGAAGAGAAAGCAGAAAGGGTGTGGACGGCCCGTGGCCCTGGCGCAGGGCTGCCACCTTCTCTCACTGCAGCACCCTATGGTCTAGGAAATCCCCTCAGAGTCTAAAAAATCGGAACCAAGCCTTCCAGGTCCTTATGAAGGTGTATCAGCCAGAAAGGAGGCCAAGCCCTGGCTGGTGGCACAGTGGATAAGGTGCCAGCTTGCGAACCCAAAGGTCGCTGGTTCGATTCCCAGCCAGGGCAACATAACCAGGTTGCAATCCAGGTCTCCAGCCAGGTCCGTAACTGGAGGCAGATGAAAGGCAACCATACATTGATGTCTTTCTCCCTCTCTGCCTCTCTCCCTTCCCCTCTCTCTAAAAATAATAAAATATTAAAAAAAAAAAAAAAAGATAGGAGGCCAGAACAGGATATTGTACTCAAACTTCTGTTAGCTAGATTTTTTTTTTTTAAGCTAAAGGAACAAACAAACAAAGCTTGACAAAACACAGAACCAGGCAACATACATGAGAAGCTCCAATAATAGCTAATAATGTATAAAAATGTGCTCCAGCTGGGGAAATACAATACAAATCAGCCAATGAGCCAAATCAGCCAACTTTTCCATTTATCATATTCATAATAATTAAAGATTGAAAAACTACACTGTTTGGAGTGAAGATACCACACTGGGAAAAAGTATTTGTAAATCCTGTATCTGATAAGGAGGGAGGGAGACTGGGCTCAACTATATACAATAGGGAAGAGTGGAAATGTATGGCCCTGGGGGTGTGCATAGTGAGCGGGCATGAATAGTCAGTGATTAGAAAATTACTTCAAGAGGAAACATCAAGCATAAAAGGGGATCCTGGCTAATCGGACCTAACAGGATTCTTACTGAAGGCAGGGCAGGGGGATCAGACATCACCTAGGGGGCCCTGGCAAATTCAAATTATTGAAGGTGAACAGATGGGGAAGGAGGAGGATCCTGGCTACACTCCGACTTAACAGGATTCTTGCTAAAGTTGGGACCTAGTTGCAAAGAGAGTTCCCGTTAGTGTGGTCAAGATGCTGACCTTCCTCTCAGTCTGAGAAATGACTAAGATTCTTAAAAGCCTCACATTCTAAGATAAGCATTGAATAATAGTAATATCCTGGCTTGCTTTACTTAAAACTGACCTAAATGCAATCTAAGTAGAATTGTTGACTGCTGTATGTTCAACTACCCGGTGGTTTGTTCTCTCAGTTTAGTGAGTCAGTACTTCTGAAAACTAGACTCCCTTGCAAAACATCAGGAGAAAACAGAACAAACCAAAACCCTTGCTAAAATTCATCTCTGAGGCTTTTTTTCTAATATAAAGCCTACTAATATTCTGGAATGTAGCCTTCCTGTCCAAGAGCTGATAAATGCTTCCTGAACTTGAAGCAACGTCTATTTCATAAGGAGAACTAACATATTGATAGCCTAAAGTGGTAGGAATCGCAAGGTTGACTAAGTAAATGGTCAGATGTCACTGGGTGGTGCACATTCTGCGCCCAGCAGAAGCACAGAGACACACAAACTTACGAGTCTTACTAAAATGACAGGCAAACGTTCCAAGTCAGAAGCAATATAGAGGGGGAGAATGAAGTTCTCTTGTTTCCAAACTGCCACATAACCCCTAAGAAAAGGAAGAAGGATATGTACGTGAACTTCTGGGACTCGGGCCTCATGGCACGTCCCGCTAACATCTTGGGTCAGAAAAGCTGGTCAGCAGGTCCCACACTCCTGCCTCTGGAGCCTTTCTCTATTTCATCTCATTTACGACTCATAGATGCTACATTTCTCAGCTTCTTCCCTGCAGAAAAATAGAGATTAATCACAACTTGCTGTGAGATCTAAGAATTTTTAAATGTGTTGCCTCAATGAAATTGAATGAGACCCCAAAGTGCATGGCTGATGTTTCAGAATAGCATCCACCAAAAGTATAGTTGTACTTATGTAAGCTGCTGACCAGAACTCATAATTGTTTTCTGCACTTGAAAAAGAAATACACCTCTGGAAAATTAACATTCCACTACCAACCAAGAATCAGGTAAAGAAAGCTGTCTTTGCTCTATTTGAGTCGTATTGTCATTACTTCCTAAGGGAGGGCCATGCTACCGATTCACAGTGGAAGCAGAAATTCTCTGGCCTGTTGGGCAGTCAGGGAAATGGAAGCAGTCCTCAAAGCCTCCAGGATGGTTCCCTCCCAGCAGAGACCTGGAACAGCCTAGGAGGGAAATCACTGTGGATGGAGGAGAGAAGGCAGCCTGGAAAGGCCTCTGAGATCGCCAGAAAGATGTGCTCTCCACAGACAGCCATATCCCTGACCCTTCAGATAAATGCTGGAGTAAGCATGGAGCACAGCATTAGCAAGCCTGACTCCTACAAAAGGGGGCAGGCTTTCTGTCGCGCACGTCATGATTGAAAACAGTACAGAAGTTTGAGATAACATAGGAAGAGCTATGAACTGTCAGTGATGCTGGCTCCTTCCCCCAGCAGCAACAAGGAAAACTCTTGAGACATCCTTGATAGGGAAGTGCTTTGAACTGTTATATTCAGGGTATGGTGGCTTAGGCCTGGAACATGAGGCAGACCAGCAGGAGAGGATCAAATAAAGGGGAAATATTGGTTTTGCTTCTCCTCTGTCTTGGCACAAATAGTGCCCATTGCCATGCCTGCAGTGAGCCCAGTCCACTGTGTGCTGGAGCTGGTCCAGTAGCCAGCTGTTAAAGTAGCAGGAATTTTGTCAGCCATATAGCTATTATTAAAAATTAAATTATACAGGCAGGCCCTGGCTGGTAGCACAGTGGATAGGGCGCCGGCCTGCGAACCCAAAGGTCGTAGGTTCGATTCCCCAGCCAGGGCACATAACCAGGTTGCAAACCAGGTCTCCAGTCAGGTCTGTGGCTGGAGGCAGGTGAAAAGCAACCATACATTGATGCTTCTCTCCCTCTCTGCCTCTCTCCCTTCCCCTCCTTCTAAAAATAATGAAATAAAATCTTTTTAAAAAAATAAATTATACAAATTTAACAGTAAGTCAACACTCATTGATTTATTTATTTATTTACATTATAAACTTTTATTAACAAAAACATGAATGTTGAGAAACACGATGCTTTATAAAAACTAAGAAACTCATTCATAAGCACTGTGTGTGTGCACAGCACATTCCAGGCTTTTTCCAAGTAACAGTCTCTCTCATCAGTTTAGGAACAGAGCTCTAAATTTGAAGGGGTCTTATTTCTCACTGCTTGAATCTTAAAGGAATATGCACTAAAGCACACTGTAAACCACTAATATTTACAAGAGCAAAAATAAGAATTTATAATAAATGGTATTTTGGCCATGTTTCAAAGAACATGTAACATGTTACAGTCATTCTGTGATTACTGGTCTTGTGTTTTGCACACAGTAGATGCCTAGCATCTAATGACCAAGAACTTCAACTGAATTATGTAACTACTTTCTTCAATTCTTACATGTGCCAGTTTTAGAGACCACAATATATCACAGACCTGTGGTAGCCCTTTTACCCTGAAAAAACATCCCAAAGACTGAAATCATTTGTCTTCCAGGAATAAGGCATAAAAAACCAGGCCCAGGTAAGGAAAACAAAAATGCAATAATTGATAAGAGATGTAAATGTATTTAAGGTATCAGGAAATCTGAAAAAGAAAAAAGGTAAAATAGGACCATTATAGTTTTACATAGAAATCTGTTCGTGCTGCCAAACAAATTCTCCAGGCTGAACTTCTGTAGCTCGTGAGGTACTTAACAACTTGCATGTAATGGATTCAGAGGTTTTATAGCAAGAAAACATTTAGCTGGTCTATTTTCAAGTTACCAATATATGGCCTTATAACAAACATGATGTAAAACATACACACCTTCATGAAAACTCTGCTGCATCTCCCAACCCTGGTAAACACAAATAGTAACAAACTTCTAGCTCAGTTTGACAAAACCTTACCGACTTGGCCCCTAACAGAAAACAAATAAATAAAAGGGTGGTTGAAATGGAAGGGGAATAAGGAGAAAAGGGGGAATCTAGACTCTTGTTCTAAAGAGACATTCCTGGCACTTCATCAATGCCAGCAGAAGAACAACTAACACCACCATCTAACTACACTATTTGTTTCTGACTCAAACATCTCAGTCTAGTCAGAAAAGAGCACAGCTCTTATTTCGAAGAAGAAAAAGTCTCCCATGCTTGCCCACATCAAGCTGCTACAGTTACCGAGAAATACAATAATACTTTATATAACTAGATGCTGCTTTTTCCCTGGAAACATTGTAGAGACAGGTACTTATTTAGTAAGGGATGCAGAGGACATGGGAAAATGAGCTATTTGATTATGAAAGCGATACTACTGCTCTGTCAGCAGGATGTACTTTGGATTGTAAATGTGCTTAATTTAATTTCAGGAGATTTCAGTGAGAGTAGATGGCTCAGCAAAACCCATCACAACTGCTAAAAGACGTGACTGACTAGAGGTAAGAAATAGATCTTCTGTGTGTCGAGTTAACTGGCCACTGGGCTTCAAACCCTGCACCCTGGCCTCATTAGCACCAACACTGAAGAGCAGCTGTGGCAGAGAAGTGCCACAGGCCCCACCCCCATTACTGGACTCAGCACAGAGGCTGCTGGAATTTGCCACAGGTACAGTTCTGGAGAGCCCCACGTGCAATCAGGATGTGGTCCTCAGGACAGCTGTGAGGGAGGTAACTACTACTGCTCCCCCTGCTGGTAGAGGAGACAGAGGCCAAAGTGGTTCAAGGTTCTGCCTGAAGCCCCACTTAAACCAAAACGCGAAAACGCAAGGGAGCCAACCTGTCCCTCTTCTTCAGATGCCATGAGAAGCCATCACCAGGAATTACCCCTCGCCCTTGCTTGCCACCTGGCAGTACAGGCTCCACAGTAGAGGACTGATCACTGGATCAGAAATACAAAGCCTATCGCTTTTCCCTGGGGCAGATATAAATATTAAGTCACTCAAGTGCCTGAACAAGTCCTTCTGAATTTACAGCTGATGTGAGGTGGTGAGTGAGCAGAGCTGGCAGGAAAGAATCCAACTGGACTAATGATAGTTATGGAAATACGTTTTCCCCAGTACAATTTCAGTTCTAATTTAATCCCTCTGCCGGTGAGACAAGAGCTTTTGTCTTATTATATCTGTAATGTCTGTACCACGTCACACAGTCACATCGGAGTTACTGAATGCACTGTTCACTAACACTTAATGTACCTGAATTCCAAAATGAACTGCATGGCTAATCTGGGGGTGGAAAAACCCATGCATGGCTAATCTGGGGGGAAAAAAACCCCATGCATGGATAATCTTGAGGAGGGGGTGGAGAAAAACCCATACACACAAAAATACATCAAGTTTTCTTTTGAAAGAAAATTCAGCCATAATTCCATTATAACCATGGCAACTATAACCTGTTAATGCTCATGTTAGTGTAAAAATGTATTTGTTATATATACAGAAAAGATTATCAAGTACTGGTCAATAAAGTGTGTGGCTGACCCTGAGAATAAATTTTTGCTTACTCAAAAGATTAAGTATTACAAAAGAAAATGAAACTAAAAGAT
>PVIW01011133.1:0-20704 GCA_004026585.1 Noctilio leporinus
ATAAAAAAAAAAAAAAAAAAAAAAGAATACATTTGAAAAAATAGGAAATTATAACATATTCTACAACATGGATACATCATGAAGACACCACACTATGTGAAATAATACAGTCCAAAATAATATACTATATTTTATTATTCCACTTATATAAGGTACCTAGAATAGTTTAATTTGTGGAGTCAAATAAAATGGCAGTTACCAGCATATTAAGTATTAGGGAGTGAGGAGATAATATTTAATGGTTATGTATTTTCAGTTTGGGAAGATAAAATGTTCCTGGAGATAGATGGCTAAACAAAAATGCAAATGTTCGATTCTAAAGATGTTGACAGAGTAGAGAGCAGTGCTGATGGTGTTCTCAAGTGCCAGAGCAGCTGGAAGAGGATAGGGAGCTCCAGGTGTCTGCAGGCCCCTAAGAATTGGAGCGGTATGCATCTGGACTCAGGGGAACACAGCCCAGAGGCTGCAGAGACCTACAGGAGAGAAGGTGAGACAGTTCTAAACCGTCTGGTGGGCCTAGGTCGGCTCTGGGCAGTGACAGCTCTACCCAGAGGGGCGTGTCTAACTGAAGAGAGTTCCAGGCTCCTTGGTCACTAGAAATCTGAGCAGTAAAGTGAGAACACTGAGTGCAAACTCCGGAGGGAATGAGTAATTGAATTCTTGCAGGGGAGGGATTGTGTGAGAGCTTTACTCCTGAGACTGAGGGAGAGGAAGCTCCTTGTGGGGCAAGAGGCAGAGGAGAAGAGACCTGCAGAGAGCAGGAGCTGGGGAGCAGGGAAGTACACCAGCTGGAGCAGCAAAAGGGCCCAAAACAGTGCTGCTGTGCCACCAGGGAGAGGGCAGCTCGAAGCCCCGGTGAGGGGGGAGGGTCCAACATTGCATACCCAGATCAGCATTCAGGCACAACCCACAAAAACTAGAAGTCTCGCCCCTGTGCCACCAGGGAGAGGGCAGCTCAGAGCCCCAGATAGGGGAAGGGCCCAGCCCTGTGCACCCACACCAGCTGCAGGCTCCCACAGAAACTCCAAATTGCCAGAAACTTGTAGCTGGTGCAACTGGCTTCCCCACTGCAAGCAACAAAGGCCTCCTCAAGTTGCTGGAGGGGGAGGAGTACCATTAGCTGGCAGGCTGCACTGTGGACTTTCTGGGGAGCCAGGCATGTATTACAGAGGTGGTGGTGAAAAACTCAAAGAGCTGGATTGCTTGGAGGGTTAGTCTTTGCCCTGGGGGAGCCAGGTGTTGTTAGCGGACAGGGGCTACCTCCTCTGGGAGCTGCAGGGGTAGGGCCAGACATCACAAGAGCCAGCAAAGTTGCGGGCCACCCCACATTGGAGCCAGGTGCTGATTGCAGGCAGAAACATCCACCAGGAGCTAGAGGGGGAGGAGCAGCCATACACACCACAGAAGCACCCTGCAGGTATTCACACAAAACCAGTGAGAGAACTGAGGGCCCCAAAACACCAGCAGCACAGAAACTCAGCTAGGCTACTAGAAGCTAAGCCTACTTGGGGGCTGACACTCAGAATCAGCCCTGACTGTGATAGCCATAGGCCCTGCCACTCCAAGACCACACAGATAGACTGTAGACTGCAGAGACCTGACCATGAAAAAGAGGCAGACTCAGGAAATGGATTGCTGCTAATCTCAAGCACCTGAGTTACACTGAGAGCTACATGAACTATTAATCCCTAACATATCCTTTTCAAGTTACTTCCAAGCCTCACAATTAGTGCATTTTAAATAAATACTGTTTATACCATAGTGTATCCCAACTCGCATATTTTTACTCCTCCCCTATTTCAATCTACCTAAATACACAGGACCATCCTCCTACTCTTGATTAAAAGTCTACTCACTCACCTGCTACAACTCATTCCCAGTCTTCAATCTAAGTATTCCTCCCTTCCCCAGCCAACTAAACCCTTTCTTCATTTTTTTCTTTCTTTCTTTTTTCCTGTTAAAAGCACACAGGTCCTGGCTCCACCTGGACCAATCAGGGATCATTAAGGGTGAACAGGAAGGTAGATGTGGCAACTATATATATATATATATAGGCTTATACTGTTCACTTATATTTGAGGTTTTCTGATTCTCCCTCTCCTCATTTCCATAAAATAGATAAGTTGGTTTTCTCTCTCATACCCCTGCCATCTTTGCTGCTCCTCAGCACCTTTCAAAATTATCTATACTTCAGTCAACTTAATCATTTTTCCCCTCGTACAACAGTCTTAATATATCTACATCCCTATTAAGACTGGCTCAGTTGCATCTGAGGGTGTGATTAAGCGTGGGTGTTACCTTGGAAGGAATGGGTATAGAGTTATGTTCATAGGTAGTCAAAAGGGGGATTAAAAGAGAAAGATATCTCTGAAGGTCTTGTTATTTTGCCTGGACTGGTGGTTCTGTTTTAGGAGCAGCTCCAAAACAGTGTATGAGAAAGGATAGAAGGAATGTCTCTCAATCATCCAACTGAAGGAAAGGAGAAATATACACAACCAATCCAAAATACAACCAGACAGCCCAAGTTAATGACATAAAGACCACCCCAAGAGACACAGGTGGAGAAAATCGAGGAGACAGCAACACTGAACTCCACAAATCTCCTAACACAGAAGGGTGCTCCACAAAGGCAGGAAAGCAAAGCAGATTAATCCAAGAAAAAAACAAGCAACAACAGACACTCAAAATGGGGGGAAAAAGAATCAGTCCATCACTGAAAGGAATAGAAGAATCCCCAGAAAGGTCACCAAATGAAACAGAGGCACACAACCTATCAAATATGGAATTCAAAAGAATGATGACAGAGAAGCTCAATGAGCTCAGCCAGCTCAAAGAAAACTATAAACAACTCCAGGGGAACTGCAAAGAACACCAGGGAAGCTACAAGGAACTTACTGAGAGCTACAATAGCATCAAAAAGGACATAGAAACTATCAGTAAGAGGCAGGAGGAAATGAAGAATACAATTTCTGAATTGAAGAATACAGTAGAAGGAATCAACAGCAGGCTAGAGGAAGCAGAGGACCAGATCAGCGAGTTGGAGGACAATGTAGACAAATACTCCAAGACAGTACAAGAGAATGACAAAAGGCAGAACAAGATTGAAGAGGGTTTAAGAGAGCTGCAGGACAACATGAAACGTAACAACAACCATATCATAGAGATACCAGAAGGAGAAGAGAAACAAGGAATGGAAAACCTGTTCAAAAAGTAATAATAGAAATTTTCCCTAACATGAAGAGTGAAAACATTAGTCAAGTTCAGGAAGCACAGAGGGTCCCAATGAAGATCAACTCAAACAGACCAACTTCAAGATACATTATTATTAAAATTGCAAATTTCAAAGACTGAGAAAGAATCCTAAAAGCATCAAGAGAGAAATGACTAATGACATATAAGGGGGCTCCAATAAAGCTACCAAATGATTATTCAACGAAACAATTCAAGCCAGAAGGGAATGGCAAAACATATTTCAAGTCATGGGAAACAAAGGCCTGCAACCAAGAATATTCTACGCAGCAAGGCTCTCATTCAAGGTAGAAGGAGAAATAAGGAGTTTCCCAGATTTAAAAAAGACTAAAATAATACATCTCTACCAAACCAGCATTGCAAGAAATGCTAAATGGTCTGCTTTTTTTAAAAAAAAAAATGAAGAAACAGAGAAAGCCAAAGACGAATAAAGGTACAAAGTGGGAAAATGGCAATTAATAAGTATTAATCAATATTAACCTTAAGTGTAAACGGATTAAGTGAGTCAATCAAAAGACATAGGGTAGCCAAATGGATAAGAAAACATGACCCACATATATGCTGTCCTCAAGATACCCACCTCAGAAAAAAAGATTGACACATATTGAAAGTGAAGTGATGGAAAAATATATATCAAGTAAATGGACATGAAAAAAAGGCTGCAGTAGCAATACTTATTTTAGACAAAAGAGATTTGACAATGAAGGCCATAAAAAAGGGATAAAGAAGGACATTTCATAATCCTTAATGGAACAATCCATCCAGAAGAAATAACTCTGGTAAATATATACACACCCAAAGTAGGAGCTCCGAAATATATAAGGAAAATCTTAGAGGACTCTAACAAAGATATAGACAGCAACACACTAATCATAGGGGATTTTAATACCCCACTATCAACAATGGACAGATCTACCAAATAAAAAATCACCAAAGATGTTGTGGCATTGAACATTGCTCTAAAGGAAATGGACCTAACTGATGTATGCGGAGTCTTTTACCCCAAAGAACCAAAACACATTCTTTTCAAATGCACATGGATCATTCTCTAAGATAGACCACATGGTAGGTCATAAGACAAGCCTCCACAAATACAGGAAAATGGAAATCATACCAAGCATCTTCTCAGATCCCAATGGCTTGAAACTAGAAACCAATCTCAAGGGAAAAAAACAAAAATACTCTAACCCATGGAGACTGATAACATGCTTTTAAGTAATGAATGGGTTAATAACAAGAGCAAAGATGAAATCAAAAAAGTTCCTGGAAACAAAAAACACTGAACACACAACAACCCAAAACCTATGGGACACAGCAAAGGCAGTTTTCAGAGGGATTCATAGCAATACATGTCTGCCTAAAAATGTCACAAGAAGTTTATAAAAACAACCTAACCATAAAGCTGCAAGAACTGGAGGAGCAACAACAAACAAAGCTCAGAGCAAGTAGAAGGAAGGAAATCATCAAGATCAAAGCAGAACTAATTAACTTAGAGACTCAAAGTACAATCCTAAGAATCAACAGGTCCAGGAGCTGGTTCTGTGAAAAAAAAAAAAACAACAAAAAACAAAATTGACAAGCCTTTATCCAGACTCATCAAGAAAAAGAGAGAGAGGACCCAAATAAACAGAATCAGAAATGACAGAGGAGAAATCACAACTGATACTTCAGAAATACAAAATATTTCTGGACAACATAAATACAAAAGTATGAAATTATTACAAACAAGTATATGACAAGAAATATGACATCCTGGGTGAAATGAACACATTTCTGGAAATGTATAATCTACCAAAACTGAATCCAGAAGAAACAGATAGCCTGAATAGGCCAATGACACCTAGTGAAACTGAAGAAGCAATCCAAAATCTCCCAAAGCACAAGCGTCCTGGACCGGATGGATACACAGGTGAATTTTACCAAACATTTAAAGAAGAACTAACTCCTATCCTTCTCAACCTATACCAAAAAATCCAGGAAGAGGGAGGACTCCCAAACTCTTTCTATGAGACCGATATTATTCTAATCCCAAAACCAAGTCAAGACACAACTAAGAAAGAATACTACAGGCCAATATCTCTGATGAACATAGATGCTAAGATTCTCAACAAAATATTGGCCAACCAGATTCAGCAGTACATTACAAAGAGCATACACCATGATCAACTGGGTTTCATTCCAGGTATCCAAATTGGAAAGGAGGAAGTCAAACTGTCATTATTTGTAGATGATATGATAGTGTCCATACAAAACCCGATAGGCTCCACTAAAAACTTACTTGACCTAAGAAGCAAATTTAGCAAAATAGCTGGATATAAAGTCAATATCCAGAAATCAAAAGCATTTTTGTATACCAATAATGAAACATCAGAAATAGAAACAAGAAAACAAACCCCATTTATCATAGCAACAAGGAAAATGAAGTACCTAAGAATCAACTTAACCAAGGAGGTAAGAGACCTGTTCTCAGAAAACTACAGAACACTGAAGAAAGAAATTAAGGAAGAGACAAATAAATTGAAGCATATATCATGTTCATGGATGGAAAGAATTCACATCATTAAAATGTTCATACTAAATAAAGCAATCTGTAGATTCAATGCAATCCCAATTAAAATACCAATGACAGACTTCACAAAAATAGAAAAAATACTTCAAAAATTTATATGGAGCCAAAAACACCCACCAATAGCCACAGCCATCTTGAGAAAGAACAAGGTAGGAGGAATCACAATACCGGACATCAAACAATACTACAAGGCTACTGTCATCATAACTTTCTGGTACTGGCATAAGAATAGACATATAAATCTATGGAATAGAACAAAGAGCCAAGAAATAACCCCAGGACTCTATGATCAATTAATATTCGACAAAGGGGGAAGGAACATAAAATCAGGTAAAAACAGTCCCTTCAACAAGTGGTGTTGGGAGAACTGGACAGCAATATGCAAAAAGATAAAACTAGACCATCAACTTACATCATACACCAGAATAAACTCAAGATGGGTAAACGACTTAAACATAAGCAGTGCCACCATAAAGGTCCTGGAGAAAAATATAGGCAGTAAAATTTTTATTATCCTACACTGAAATATATTTACTGATACTTCACCAAGAGCAAAGGAAATGAAAGAACAAATCAACAAATAGGACTTTAATCAAACTGAAAAGCTTCTGTTCAGCTAAACAAAACACCAGCAAAATTCTAAGGGAACCAACTGTATGAGAAAACATAATTGCCAATGATACCTCAGACAAGGGTTTGATCTCCAAAATATATAAAGAACTAATGCAACTCATCACCAGGGAGACAGACAGTCCAATTAAAAAATGGGTAAAGGACCTGAACAGACAACTCACAGAGGAAGACATCTAAAGGGCCCAGAGGCATATGAAGGAATGCTCACCATCACTAGCCATTAGAGAGATGTAAATTAAATCCACAATAAGATACCACCTCACACCTGTCAGAATAGCAGTCATCATCAAATCAACAAACAACAAGGGTTGGGGAGGATGTGGGGAAAAGAGAACCCTGGTGCACTGTTGGTGGGAATGCAGGCTGGTGCAGCCACTATGGAAAACAGTATGGAGTTCCCTTAAAAAACTAACAATGGAACTGCCTTTTGATCCAGCAATTCCCCTACTAGGACTATACCTGAAGAATCCTGAAACACTAATTCATAAGAATCTGTGTATCCCTATGTTCATAGTAGTACAATTTACAATAGCCAAATGCTGGAAACAGTCTAAGTGCCCATCAATGGATAATTGGATCAAAAAATTTTGGTACATTTACCCAATGGAATACTACACAGCAGAAAGAAAGAAGGAACTCCTAATCTTTGTAACAACATGGATGGAACTAGAAAGTATTATGCTTAGTGAAATAAGCTAGTCAGTGAAGGACAAATACCATATGATCTCACCCATTACAGGACAATAATGAACAAAACTAACAACAAGCAAAACAGAACCAGATATATGAATTTGGTGAATTGGCCTTCAGTGGGCAGGGGGAAGGGGATTGGGGAAGGAGGGAGGAAGAGGCAATGAAGGGGAGCAGTTTAGTCAAGGAACTAATATAGGAGAACCATGGACATGGACAGCAAGTTGGATTGCCTTTGTGGGGAGTGGGTGGGTTGGGAAGAGGACAGAGGGAAGCAGAAATGGGATGGATGTAATACAACAAAAATAAAATTGAATTTAAAATATGCAAATTTTCTAAGTACCCTGACTGGATATTTAAACATGGTAAAATTTTAATAAAAATAATTAACTTGGCTGTACATAGATTTGTGCATTACAAAAGGAACAATATTGGATTTAAAGGAGTCTAAAGTTCATAATAATACTAATGGAAGAGTATAGATTTCTTTTTATGTAACAGTATCAATTAATACATGTATAAGGAGTTAGAAATCACAAATTGGCAACTACCCTTGTAATAACTGATTCAGAAAAGAATCATCAAAAAAAGTTTTTGTGAATGGAGTATTTAATTCATCTTAAGGTATCATCAACACATTACTAATTAATTGTGCAGGCTAAAAGATGCCTTTGTAGCAGATTAATATGTCAGATACTTCCTCAAGCAAATGACCAAACTCAGAATAATCAGTAATGGTACAAAATAATCCATGTGCCTCTTGAAATTAGGCACAGAGAAGAACGTGAGGATCAGACAAGTAATATTCTGGTTTAAAATGTATTCTGGTTTAAAATGTATAATATTAATTTAATCATGAGGAATCAATGATCTAATTCAAATGGAAGTTAATTATACATAAGAATTGGCATAGTTGCTTCAAAAATATCAATGTTATAAAATCAATTTAAAATCAATTTAAATTAAAAAAATGTAAGGAACTGGTTCCAATTAAAGGAGGAAGACATACTAAATCAATGCAAAGAATAATATTCTAGTGTATTCTGAGTCAGAAAATACTATAAGGGGCATTATTGGGACAATTGGTGAAATTTTAATACAGACTATATATGTTAAATTCTCTATATATGATAATTAAGAGGTCTGTCTGAATAAAGGCCACCCATTATTAATATAATGAGCAGGTTTGTACAACATCAATGTAACCTGGCAGCTAAGGAGAGTGGACTTAAATGTGCATATGTGAACAATGACAACTTCACTGTACTAGTCAGTGGGGGCAGTAGGCTGTGATGAGTGAACATGTGTAATGTGTAGCCACCATATTCTAAATATCTGAGCATGTGGAGCAATTAATCTGCATCATATTTTGTGTTAGGCTTGAACATTCTTCTGCAGAAACTGTTTGGATGATTGAGAAGGCCACAACTATGGGAAACTGGTAATTGATAGCCTCATCAGGGCAATGCCTGCTCATGCATCATATCTTGTGCAGAGGTTTTTGGTGACATCAAATTACCCAGGTATCTCAGCCCCCTGATAGCCCAGATTTGGTGTCCTGCAACTTCTGGCTTTTTCCAAAACTAAATTGCCTTTGAAAGGGGTGAGATTTCAGACCTAGTATGAGATTTAGGATAATACAATGGGGCAGCTGATGGCAATTTGGAGAACTGTGTGCAGTCCCAAGGTGCCTACTTTGAAAGGAACTGAGTCATCATTGTCCTATGTGCAATGGTTCTTGTATCTTGTATCTTCTTCAATAAATGTCTCTATTTTTCATATTACATGACTGGATGCCTTCTGGACAGACCTCATATATCCTAGTTATCTAGGAGAAGTTTCTTATTCTACAGAGGCACATGTTTATTTAGGGATAAAATAGCCTATCTACAGCTAACTCTCAAATGGTTCAGGACAAAACCACACAGAGACATGCTGAAGCATATACATATACATAGAGATAATACAAAATGTGAAATTATGTTAACAATAGGTGAATCTAGATAAAGGTTTATATAGATGTTCACTGTACTTTTCTTGTCATTTTATGTGCTTGAAATTTTTAAATTAAGTAAAATTATGAAAATAATATTAAGAAAACATATTCACTCTCTCTTTAAAAGCCTCTAATACAATGGCATTGAAGCTGCTATATTTGAGGGAAGAAAGAAATAGCTGGATGAGCAGATAAACAGTCAAAGTCAGATACCCTAAATTCTAGTCTGGGTTCTGTCATTAATCTGTTATTTCATTTAGGTTTTCTCACTGGTCAAATAGTGGGTGATAATATTTTCTTGCCATGGCTAATTTATAGGGCTGCTGTGAGGATTTAAATGAGATAACAGACAAGAATGTACACAGACAAGTGGAAAAGTTATTCAAAGTCAAAACACTCTTCTTGTAATCTTAGAATATTTTTACATTCTCCACTACCAAATTTGTTTACAAAAATTTTGAACTATGTATTTGCATATTTTTATGGTGTGCATTTACTCCTTTAATTTTAAAATCCCTGTATTATATGACATGGGTATTTCCTGAAATGATTGATAGCCCTAACAGGCTATCATTAGCACTAAATGAAACCACTGGTATCCAAGAGGATTCTGCCACATGCCTGTTTTCTGGGCAGTGGTTCTGCATATTTTCCATTTGAGTCAGTGGTAGGATTTCTGGTTAAATCAAATGTAACCAGAGAAGATGGTGGGCAGAAAGGAGGCTGGTGGAAGGAAAGAGGAAGAGAAGGTGGCAGAATCATGAAGAGACTACTTGGTACAGTGTAAAAGAGAGGGCCAAGAGATCCTGAGGCTATTGCAAAGACATATATTTCCTGATTTTTCACAAGAATAACTACTTAGCACTAACCATCAATTTGCCATGTAGTTAGGGTGAGACAATGATCCAAAAGTCACTATCTCATTCACATAATTTGTAAATACCCAAGTTAGTTCTTTTTCAATAATCATTAAATGGAGAAGGACTCATTTTTCATTAATTATTGATTCAATATCCTTGTCATTAAAATTGTACCATAGTTACTATAAGGGGAACATTTGGTCAAAAACATAAATATTAACCAATTTCAGAAAGGAAAATCATTTGCATACATGAACACATTCACTGTTTGTCCTCTTTCTCTTGCAGGCTTTGGGAAGGACACATTTGTGATTTATGATGCAGAATTGACCACTATTTTTTTTTTTTTTTGGTGGAGACCTTGATCAACCTGGGGATATAAATAGTAAAGACAGAAATAAAGGCTACTGATAAATATTCTCTAAATTATATCTGCCACTCATTCATTAAATTCTTACAACTGAGTCTAGAACCTACTCTCCTGGCTTCTGGTTAAGGCTCTTTGTCAAATTCTCATTAATAAAATAACCATGCTAGATTAGAAGGCAGCACACTACACTTGGTCAGAGTTTGAGAGTTACACTCTTCCTAAAATTTATGATCTTGGGACATTAGAATGAAAATGTTCTTAGCTTGCTCATTGATAAAATGAAACTAGTAGTTTTTGCTCAGCATTAGTGTTACGACAATGATCAAATCCAGAAATGCACTGAAGTTGATCCATACTAATAAATTTGAGTATTATTACTTTGAATCAAAGTTTGATATATGTAAAATACATGTCATTCTTAGAAAGCACAAAATCTGGAAAGAAAAAATAACAGACAACACAAAGACAATTTTGCATATTTAAAATATTTTAAATTTATTGATTATTTTAGAGGGAGAGAGAGTGTCATTTGTTGTTCCACTTATTTGTGTATTCATTGGTTGCTTCTGGTATGTGCCCTGACTGGGGATCAAACCCACAACTTTGGTTTAGCGGGATGACTCTAACTAACTGAGATACCTGGCCAAAGCTCATGTATTTTTCAATTATGACTAAATCAACAGTGGAGATGTCAAATAGCACTCTTAAAATTTCTGTGTAGCCAAATTGTAAAACATAGAATTCATACCCTGGTAAAGAGCAAATGCCAAAATGCCAGAGTCCCTTTTTACCTGGCATCATTAACAGAGCCCATAATAGCAAAGTGTAACAGCAGTCCTGTAAATAACAACCAGCATGGGAATAAGAGCTGTGCAGTGCTTGTCTAGGCATGACAGAACCCATGCTATTTCTAAATGTGATATTTGGTCCAAGATTAAATATTTGACTCAGTATTTAATACTTAATACATGGGAGAACAAATCAAGGAAGAATGAATTAAGGGAAACACTAATAAAAGATGCTATTAAATAATTATATACATTTCCCATATGGTGATTCATTTTGTGGGGTCTGATATTTCCAATAACATTTATGTTCTGTTCCTTAGAGAATAGTGTGATTAAGTCATGTATTTCTTAAAAGCAAATAGGCAAAAATAAAAATGGAAAACACTTTAATCATATCTCATAAAATTCAAGGAGGTTTCATATATTGTGTATGTAGAAAATTATTAAATATTTTCAAAATGACAAAATAATATTAAAAAACTAGAAAGGAAAAGAGATAACATATTCTATGTGGAAAAATGGTTGAAAATATTGGGTCTAGTGGTTAATAGGGCTTGCCTTAGAATTGCTGCAGCTAGAGTTGATAAAGTAAATATTTTAATTATCACTAACAAAGTACATTGTGGGATGAAGAAAACTCCAGGTATATATTGTAACTACCATCTATTGATCTCAAAGTATCTAATAAACATTAACTACCACAATTCATGAGAAGTCAGTGATTTTTACTGGTGGGAAAGAGAGTTATTAACTTGACTGTAGATGCAGGGGACAACAATGAAGGGAAAACCTTGACATATTTATTTACAGAGGAAACATATTTTAATTTCCTTCCATTTTTGGCCTCTTGATGGCTTACACAGGGATAGGAAAGATAGAATAAGAACAGCAGAGAAGGGTTTTCTACCTTTATGATCCAGGGGGAAGAACAGAATAAATAAAATAAAACAGGGTAAAGCAACTAAATGGCTAGGCAATTCACAAGAATTCACTGAGCACATATATCTGTATCAATCTTTGCTATAAGGAATAGTAGAAACCATTATTCTTGCTTTTCAAGGGATTTACAATCTCTTAAAACGTACTAATTCATACTGTTAATTTTTAAGGTGTGTCAATATTACTGTGGTTACAAAAATGTCCTTCTTGCAGACATGCATGCTGAAATATTTAGGGGTGAAATAGCTGGGGGAGATTAGGCATTGGAGGGATTGAGAAAAACAGGAAAAAAACTCATAGACATGTACAACAGTGTGGTGATTGCTGGGGGAAGGGGGAAATAAAGACTAAATGGTAATGGAAAATACAATAAAGATTAAATAAAAATAAATCTCCAAAAATAAAGAGGCAGCATATGTGGGAAAATGTTTACAGTTGTAAAATCTATGTAGTCAATATATGGGTATTCATTATTCTATTCTCTTGGCTTTTCTTCATGTCTTTAAACTTTAACTATAATAAGCACTTTTTAAATCAATTCATACTGAAGGGGAAAGTTAATTTAAATCATAAACATATGTGAATGACAATTGCAGCTGAAGCTAAAGTAGTTTTGCCTTATAATATGCTGTGTTTGGTTGATTGATATGATATATACCTTGTTCTAAAAATAATTTAAAGAAGTTCAAGCAATTTAACAAAGTCAAATAAATTTACAATAAAAGTTGGAATATAAGAAGGAATCACAACATTCAAGTCCTTACCCTTGTTATGAGGTGGGGCTCAAAGTGAACTTGAAGCTATCCAATGGCAACATGAAGAAGAAAATACTAATATCATATTTCTGTAGAAAATAATATGCTGATTTCCCCCCAATATGATACTGTTTTAGCTTATATTTAATGAGCATTTACCATGTGGAAGACATAGTTCTAATTATTTTTCATGTATAAATTCACTGAATTTTCATCATAGGAATAACAGTTTATTTTCATTTCATATGAGAGGAAATAGGCTTATGGAGGTCAAGTGGCTTTTCAAAGAAAGACAGAAAATGGCAGGGTTAGTATTTTACCACAGCTAGTTCTGACTGATAAGTCCACAATTTAATAAACACTGTATTGTATCTTCTTAAAAAGATTTTATTTATTATTTTTAGAGAGAGGGGAAGAGAGAGAAGCAGAGAGGGAGAGACATCAATGTATGGTTGCCTTTCACCTGCCTCCAGCTACGGATCTGGCTAAAGACCTGACTTGCAACCTGGTTATGTTGCTCTGATTGGGAATCGAACCAGCAACCTTTGGGTTCACAGGTTGGCACTTTGTATCTTTTCTTGGTATGTGTAACTTTTCCTAATAACAAGATCAGAAAGATACATATATCACATGGGCTTTTGTAGAGTGAATAAAAGATAATGTCCTCAAAAAACTTCTTTACTGTAAGCATGGTGACAAGTTTCATTGCTTTTGTCATGATAATTTTTTCCCCCTCAATTTAAACTTTTTTCACATAGCTATGGACAGAACAGCCACTTTAGCCACTTCAGCACAACATGACTGGTAGGGAGTGTGGAGATGCAAGAGGGCTGGCTGGGCTCCCACAGATAACAGCTGAAGGGACAGGAAAACATCTCAGCTGCTTGGGGTTCCACCTGAGAAGGGTGGGATCTAAACCCTTGTCTGGTCTTCCTATCTTACAGCAACAGAGCTGAGAGTAAAACAGCATCCAGCTATAAAAAGTGAAAAGCTGTCAGGTTTTACCAGCCTGAGAAAGATGGTTAGAAACACAGATAATTCTCAAAGGGACCACAGATAATAATACATTGGCACCCACTTACCCTGGACTCCAGCAGAGGGAGGATAGAGTAAGCTAGATATGCTTAAGGAGAGTTTAGGGCAATGACTATGAGGAGAGAAATGAGGCAGCAGCCAAGGGGTCCTAGTGCTGACTCACCCCCCACACCACAGGCAGACCATTATACTCCAAGTGGCTTCAGCCTGATGGGAAGTGATAACGCTACCCACAGGAGTTAATCTACCATGCCCAGTGGTGCCTACGACCAACAGCTGATCACAGATTGATTGGATTAACAACTGAAAGAGACCAAGACAGTCGATCTCTGGTAGCCTCCAAAACAGTCTGACTAGGTGAAACTGGGACATGATTTGACATCACTACCGGCAGTTACAGGAAGTAAAGAAAGTGTACCTCTACAACAGGATACAAGGTACGATTGGCAGAGTGACATTCAGTCAGCTAGTCAGAGGGAAGGACCCACCAAAGAGGAACAAAACTACTAAAACCCAACTACAAACAGGCAGCCCAAATAAATGGCATAAAGAACATCCCAAGAGCATCAAGTACAGGAGATCAAGGAGACACACCACTGAATCCCACAGGACTACTACCACAGAAGGTCACATCATGAAAATAGGATGTCACAGGGGAGCACAGCACAGAGGCAGAGGAGGCCAGCAGGACAGTAGGTGAGGCATTCCCGACTGACTGGCCGGCGGGCCGAGGTCGGCTCTGGGCAGTGGCGGCTCTACCCAGAGGGGTGCATTTGACTGAGGCAGCTCCAGGCTCCCTCGCAACTGGAAGTCTCAACAATGAAGTGAGGGCAGCGAGGGCAAACGCCGTAGGGAATGCAGAATTGAACTCTTGCAGGGGAGGGACTGTGTCAGAGACTCACTCCTGCAACAGGGAGAGGAAGCTCCTCATGGGGCTAGAGGCGGAGGAGAAGAGTCTAGCTGGAAGCCGGAGTGGGGGAGCAGGGAAGTGCACCAGACGGGGCTGCAAGAAGGCCGAAAAAGGTGCTGCTCAGCCACCAGGGAAACAGCAGCTAGAAGCCCCTGCGAGGGAGTAGGCCCAGCCCTGCGCAACCACACAGGCCCCCAGGCTCCGCAGAAACTCCAAACAGTGAGCTGGGAACTAGTAGCGGGGGCAACTGACCTGCCATTGTGGGAGACAAAGGCCGCACTGCCCAAGCCTGGTAGGGGCTCATCACAGAGGCTGCATAAAGGACTTCTCAGAGAGCTGGTTGGCTTGGAGGAGTGGTGCCTGCCCCGGAAGGGCGGGACAGTGTTGACCGACAGGTGCAGCCTCCTCCTGGAACTGCGGGGGCGGGGCCAGTCCTCACAGGGACCAGCAAAGTTGCGGGCTGCCCTGCATGGGTGCTGGGTGCCCCTCCCAGGCAGGAACCTCCACCAGGAGTGGGAGGGGGCACCCTGTGGGCTCCAGAACACCAGCAGCCCTAAAACCCAGCCAGGCTGTGGAAGGCCCAGCCTACCTGGCGGCGGACACTCAGAATCAGCCCTGACTGTGACAATCAGAGGCCCTGCCACGCGCCAAGACAGGCTAGAATATAGAATACAGACTGTAAAGTCCTGACCAAGAAAAAGAGGCAGCCTCAGGAAAGGGATTGCTGCCAATCTTAAGCACCTGAGTTATACCGAGAGCAATATGAACTATTAATCCCCAACACATCCTTTGCAAAAATTATTTCTCACATATTCTTAATCCCCACCATACCTCAATCCACCTAAATACCCAAGACTCTCCTGCTACTCTTGAATTAAAGTCTACTCCCTCTGTGGCTATAACGCATTCCCAGTCCTCAATCTAAGTATTCATCCCTTCCCCAGTCTTTCTAAACCCTTTCTTTATTCTTTTCTTCCTTCCTCTTTTTTTTTAAATTAAATTTAATTTTTTTTAATTTTTCTTTTCCTTTTCTTCCAGGTAAAGCCCACAGGTTCTGACTCCACCTGGACCAATCAGAAATCATAAGGGGGGAACACACAGCTAAAACCTTTATTTATTAATAGTGATTTCTCTTTGTCTTGTGACTTTGTCCCCCCACCCTCTTTTTTTTCTTCTTTCTTTCTTTCTCCTTTCTATTCCCCCTGATAAAGCCCAGTAGTCTTGGCTTCACCTGGACGAAACAGAGACTATAAAGGGTGAACAGACACCTAAACCTTTTCTTTATTAATATTGATTTCTTTTTCTCTTGTGACTTTCTCCCTTTTTTTCATTCTTTCTTTTTTTTTTTTTTTTTTTTTTTTCTCCTCTGCTAAAAGCCCTCAGGTCCAGGCTCCATCTGAACCAGTCAGGGATCATTAAGGGTGAACAGCCATCTAAACCCTTTCTTCTTATTATTATTATCATTTTTATTTATTTTTTCCTTTTGCATTTTTGTTTGTTTGGTTTGGGTTTTTTGTTTGTTTGTTTGTTTTTTGTTTTTGTTTTTGCTTTTGTTTCTGCTAAAAGCCCACAGGCCCAGAATACAACCAGACAGCCCAAATAAAGGACACACCAAGAAGAGCAAGTGGACAAAATCTGGGAGACGGCAACACTGAACTCCACAAATCTCCTATCACAGAAGGGTGCTCAACTAAGGCAAGGAAGCAAACTAGGTTAACCCAAGGAAAGAACAAAAATAAATAAATAAATAAAGAGCAAGCAAGGACAGACACCCAAAATGGGGAAAAAAAGAGTCCATCACCAAAAAGAAAGGAAGAATTCCCAGAAAAAACACAAAATGAAACAGAGGCACCAGGAATATCAGATAAGGAATTCAAAAGAATGATGATAGAGAAGCTCAGTGAGCTCAGCCACATCAAAGAAAACTGTAAACAACTCCAGGAGAACTACAAACAACTCCAGGGAAATTACAAAGAACTCCAGGGGAATTACAAAGAACTCCAGGGAAATTACAAAGAACTCCAGGGAAGTTAAAAAGAACTTACTGAGAACTACAACAGCATGAAAAAGGACATGGAAACTATCAATAAGTGCCAGGAGGAAATGAAGATTACAATTTCTGAATTGAAGAATACAATAGAAGGAATCAAGAATAGACTAGAGGAAGCAGAGGACCGGATCAGTGAGTTGGAGGATAATGTAGACAAATACGCCAAGACAGTACAAGAGAATAAAAAAAGGCTGAATAAGACAGAAGAGGGGTTAAGAGAGTTGCAGGACAACATGAAACATAACATCTGTATCATAGGGATACCAGAAGGAGAAGAGAAATAAGGAATGGAAAACCTGTCCAAAAAAGTCATGATAGAAAATTTCCCTAACATAATGAGTGAAAATATTAATCCAGTTCAGGAAGCACAGAGGGTCCCAATGAGGATCAACCCAAACAGACCAACACCAAGGCACATTATTATTAAAATGGATAATTTCAAAGACAAAGAGAGAATCCTAAAAGCATCAAGAGAGAAAAGACAAATAACATACAAAGGGGCTCCAATAAGGCTATCCAATGATTATTCAACAGAAACAATTCAAGCCAGAAGGGAATGGCAAAAAGTATTTCAAGTCATGGTAAACAAAGGCCTGCAACCAAGAACACTCTACCCAGCAACGCTCTCATTCAAGATAGAAGGAGAAATAAGGAGTTTCCCAGACAAAAAAAGACTGAAAGAATACATCTCTACCAAACCAGCATTGCAAGAAATGCTTAAGGGTCGGCTATAAAAATAAGTAAACAAATAAAACGAAGAAACAGAGAAAGCCAAAGAGGAATACAGACACAAATGGAGAAAATGGCAATGAATAAGTATCAACCAATAATAACCTTACATGTAAATGGATTAAATGCACCAATCAAAAGACATAGGGTAGCCGAAGGGATAAGACAACATGACGCACATATATGCTGTTTTCAAGAGACCCACCTCAGAACAAAAGATCAACACAGCTTGAGAGTGAAGGGATGGAAAACTATATATCAAGCAAATGGACATGAAAAAAAAGCTGGAGTAGCAATACCGATTTAAGATAAAATAGACTTTACAATGAAGGCCATAAAAAGGGACAAAGATGGACATTTCATTATACTTAGGGGAACAATCCATCAAGAAGAAATAACTCTGATAAACATATATGCACCCAACATAGGAGCTCTGAAATATATAAGGAAAATCTTGGAAGACTTTAAGAAAGACATAGACAGCAACACACTCATAGTAGGGGATTTTAATACCCCACTATCAATAATGGACAGATCTTCCAAACAAAAAATCCCCAGGGATATTGTGGCATTGAACAACACTCTAGAGGAAATGGACCTAACTGATGTATACAGAGTCTTTTACCCCAAAGAAGCAAAATACACATTCTTCTGAAATGCACATGGATCATTCTCTAAGATAGACCACATGGTATGTCACAAGACAAGCCTCCACAAACACAGGAAAATGGAAATCATACAAAGTATCTTCTCAGATCACAATGGCTTGAAACTAGAAACCAAATTCAAGGGAAAAACCCCAAAATTATCTAACTCATGGAGACTGAATAACATGCTTTTAAGCAATGAGGGGTCAACAATGAGATCAAAGATGAAATCAAAAAGTTCCTGGAAACAAATGACAATGAACACACAACAGCCCAAAACCTATGGGATACAGCAAAGGCAGTTCTCAGGGGGAAATTTATAGCAATACAGGCCTTCCAAAAAAGGGTTACAAGAAGTTTATAAAAACGACCTAACCACAAAGCTGCAAGAACTAGAGGAGCAACAACAAACAAACCCCAGAGCAAGTAGAAGGAAGGAAATCATCAAGATCAGAGCAGAACTAAATAACTCAGACATTCAAACTACAATTGGAAGAATCAACAGGTTCAGGAGCTGGTTCTTTGAAAAAATACACAAAATTGACAAGCCCTTATCCAGACTCATCAAGAAAAAGAGAGAGAAGACCCAAATAAAAAGAATCAGAACTGAAAGAGGGAAAATCACAAGTGATACCTCAGAAATACAAAAGATTGTAAGAAATTACTACAACCAACTCTATGACAAAAAATATGACAACCTGGAAGAAATGGACACATTTCTGGAAAGGTATAATCTACCAAAACTGAACCCAGAAGAAGCAGAAAGCCTCAATAGGCCAATAACAACTAGTGAAATTAAAGAAGTCATCCAAAATCTCCCAAAGCACAACAGCCCTGGACCAGGTGGCTACACAGGTGAATTTTACCAAACATTTAAAGAAGAACTAATTCCTATCCTCCTCAAACTATACCAAAAAATTCAGGAAGAGGGAAGACTCCCAAACTCATTCTATGAGGCCAATATTATTCTAATCCCAAAACCAGGGCAAGATACAACTAAGAAAGAAAGCTACAGGCCAATATCTCTCATGAACATAGATGCTAAAATTCTCAAAATATTGGCCAATCGGATTCAGCAGTATATTACAAAGATCATACACCATGATCAAGTGGGCTTCATCCCAGGGATGCAAGGATGGTACAACATTCGTAAATCAATCAATGTAATACACCACATCAACAAATTGAAAGATAAAAACCATATGATCATATCAATAGATGCTGGAAAGTGCAGCAACCATTTATGATAAAAACCCTCAGCAAAATGGGAAGAGAGGGAGCATACCTTAACATCATGAAAACCGTCTATGAGAAACCTGAAGCCAACATCATACTTAATGGACACAAACTGAAAGCTTTCCCCCTAAGATCAGGAACGAGACAAGGCTGTCCACTTTCTCCACTTCTATTCAACATTGTCTTGGAAGTTCTAGCTATAGCCATCAGAGAAGAAAAAGGAATCAAAGGTATCCAAATTGGAAAGGAGGAAGTCACACTGTCATTATTTGCAGATGATATGATAGTGTACATACAAATCCTGATTGGCTCCACCAAAAACTTACTCAACCTAATAAGCAAATTTAGCAAAGTAGCTGGGTATAAAGTCAATATCCAGAAATCAAAAGCATTTTTGTATACCAATAATGAAACAACAGAAATAGAAGCAAAAAAACAAATCCCATTTACCATAGCAACAAGAAAAATAAAGTACCTAGGAATCAATTTAACTAAGGAGGTAAAAGACCTGTACTCAGAAAACTACAGAACAATGAAGAAAGAAATCAAGGAAGACACAAATAAATGGAAGTATATACCATGTTCGTGGATGGGAAGAATTAACATCATTAAAACGTCCATACTACCCAAAGCAATCTACATATTCAATGCAATCCCAATTAAAATACCAATGACAGACTTCACAGAAATAGAAAAAATACTTCAAAAATTTATATGGAGCCAAAAATGCCCACGAATAGCCACCACAATCTGGAGAAAGAAGAACAAGGTAGGAGGAATCACAATACTGGACTTCAAACAATACTGCAAGGCTACTGTAATCAAAGCACCATGGTACTGGCATAAGAATAGACATATAGATCAATGGAACAGAATAGAGAGGCCAGAAATTAACCCAGGACTCTATGGTCAACTAATATTTGACCACGGGAGTAGGAACATCAAATGGAGTCAAAACAGTCTCTTCAACAAATGGTTTTGGCAGAACTAGACAGCAACATGCAAAAAGATAAAACTAGACCACCAACTTACACCATACACTAAAATAAACTCAAGATGGATAAAGGATTTAAACATAAGCAGTGCCACCATAAAGGTCCTGGAGAAAAATATAGGCAGTAAACTTTCAGATATCCTACGCAAAAATATGTTTTGATACTGATACTTCACCAAGGGCAAAGGAAATCAAAGAACAAATCAACAAATGGGACTATATCAAACTGAAAAGTTTCTGTTCAGCTCAAGAAT
>PVIW01011133.1:20804-39614 GCA_004026585.1 Noctilio leporinus
TGCCAATGATACCTCAGACAAGGGTCTGATCTCCAAAATATACAAAGAACTAATGCGACTCAACACCAGGGAGACAGACAGCCCAATTAAAAAATGGGCAAAGGACCTGAACAGACAACTCACTGAGGAAGATATACAAAGGGCCCAGAGGCATATGAAAGAATGCTCAACATCACTAGTCATCAGAGAGATGCAAATTCAAACCACAATAAGATACCCCCTCACACTAGTCAGAATGGCAATCATCAGCAAATCAACAAACAACAAGTGTTGGCGAGGATGCATGGCAAAAGGAACCCTCATATACTGTTGGTGGGAATGTAGGCTGGTGCAGCCACTGTGGAAAACAGTATGGGGTTTCCTTAAAAAACTAAAAATGGAACTGCCTTTTGATCCAGAAATTCCACTACTTGGGCTATACCCAAAGAATCCTGAAATACCAATTAATAAGAACCTATGCACACCTATCTTCATAGCGGCACTATTTACAATAGCCACGTGCTGGAAACAGCTTAAGTGCCCATCAGTGGATGATTGATCTAAAAACTTTGGTACATTTACACAACGGAATACTGCACAACAGAAAGAAAGAAGGAACTCCTACCCTTTGCAACAACATGAATGGAACTGGAGAGTATTATGCTTAGTGAAATAAGCCAGTCAATGAAGGACAATTATCATATGATCTCACCCATTAGGGGAGAATAATGAGCAAAACTAACAACAAGCAAAACAGAACCAAGTATATGAATACAAGGAATAGGCCTTCAGTGTTCGGGGGGGAAGGGGGTTGGGAGGAGGGGGGAGGGGGAGGCAGAGGCAAGAAAGGGGCGCAACTTAGGCAATAACCTAGTATAAAGAAACCATGGACATGGACAACAGGTGGGATTGACTCTGAGGGGAATGGGTGGGTGGGGAGAGGGACATAGGGGAACAAAAAGGGGATGAATGTAACACAACAACAATAACATTTAAAAAATAATGGGATGTCAAAGCACACCAATCTAAGAAGCAGAAACAACAAGAAGAGTCATCTAAAGTGGGAAGACAAAGAAAGAAGCCCCCATCAAAAGCAAATAAGTAATACGCAGGACGAGTGCTAAATGAAATAGAGGAAAGCAAACTATCTAACATGGAATTCAAAATAATGATTATAGGGAAGCTCAGTGAGCTCAAAGAAAACAACAAACAACTCCAAGGGAACTACAAAAAGCTCCAGGGAAGCTACAAGGAACTTACTGAGAACTACACCAGCATTAAAAATGACTTAGAAACTATCAATAAGAGCCAGGAAGAAATCAATAATACAATTTCTGAATTGAAGAATACAGTAGAAGGAATCAAAAGCAGGTTATCTGAAGCAGAGGACTGGATCAGCGAGCTGGAGGACAATGTAGAAAAAAATTCTCAGACATTGCAACAAAATGAAAAAAAAAAAGTCTGAAAAAGAATGAAGAGCTTTTAAGAGAGCTGCAGGACAACATGAAACATAAAAATATTTGTATCATAGGATACGAGAAAGAGAATAAGTGGAGCAAGGGATAGAAAACCTGTTTGAAAGACTAATGACAGAAAATTTCCCTAAATTGGTGAGAGAAAAAGCTATGCATGTTCAGGAAGCAGAGAAAGTCCCAATGAAGATGAACCCAAAAATGCCCACTGCAGGACACATCATAATTAAAATGGCAACATCCAAAGACAAAGGCAGAATCTTAAAATTAGCAAGAGAAAAAAAGCTAATAACAAACAAGAAGGCTCTGATAAGGTTATCAGATGATTTCTCAACAGAAATGCTATAAGCCAGAAGGGAATGGCAAAAAATATATGTCAATCAATGAAAGAAAATGGGGGACCTACAACCAAAACTACTATATCCAGCAAGTCTCTCACTCGGAATGGAATGTGAAATTAGGAGTTTCCCAGGCAAAAGAATGCTAAAAGAACACACCTTCACCAGACCAGCATTGCAAGAGATGCTAAAGGGTCTGCTCTAAGAAGATGAAGAAACAGAGAGACACAAGAGGAACATAAGTAGAAAGAGAAAATTGACAATGAATAAATACCTATCAATAGTAAACATAAAGCCCTGGCTGGTGGCCCAGTATAGAGGTACCAGCCTATGAACCCAAGGGCCACTGGTTTGATTCCCAACCGGGACACATAACTAGGTTGCAAGCCAGGTTTCCAGCCAGGTCTGTGGCTGGATAAGGTGAAAGGCAACCACACATTGATGTTTGTCTCCCTTTCTTCCTCCCTCCATGCCCTTCTCTCTCTAAAAAGAATAAAATCTTTAAAATTACAAAAAATAGTAAGCATAAATGTAAGTGGTTTAAATGCATCAGTCAAAAGACATAGTGTAGCTGAATGGATAAGAAAACATGACCCGTATATATGCTGTCTACAAAAGACCTGCCTCAGAACAAAAGATCAACGCAGACTGAAAGTGAAGGGATGGAAAAAATTATTTCAAGTAAATGGACGTAATAAAAACATTGGACCCTGACTGGTGACACTATGGATAAGGTGCCAGCCTGGGAAACCCAAAGGTCGCTGGTTCGATTCCCCAGCCAGGGCACATAACCAGGTTGCAAGCCATGTCTCTAGCCAGGTCCATGGCTGGAGGCAGGTGAAAGGCAACCATACATACATTGATGTCTCTCTCCCTCTCTGCCTCTCTCCCTTCCCCTCTCTCTAAAAATAATAAATAAAATCTTTTAAAAAATAAAAACATTGGTGTAGCAATACTTATATCAGATAAAATAGGTTGTATAACAAAGGCCATAAAAGGAGACAAAGAATGGCATTTTATAATACTTATGATAACAATCCATCAAGAAAATATAATTCTTGTAAACATATATGCACCCAACATAGGAGCACTTTGATGTAGTCCCACTTGATTATTTGTTCCTTTATTTCCCTTGCCTTGGGAGATATTGTGGTGAAATTTTTGCTGCATGGGATATCTACAATTTTTTTTGCCCATGTTTTCCTCTAGGGCTTTTATGGTGGCTCTGCTTATGTTTAAGTCTTTTATCCATCTTGAGTTTTCTCTGGTGTATGGTGTAAGTTGGGGGTCTAGTTTCATTTTCTTTGCATGTGCCTGTCCAGTTCTCCCAACACCACTTGTTGAAGAGACTATTCACACTCCATTTTATGTACCTTCACATTTTGTTGAGAATTAGTTGCCCATAGAGTCCTGAGATTATTTCTGGGCCCACTATTCCACCCCATTGATCTGTTTGTCTGTTCTTGTGCCAGTACCTGACTGTTTTGGTTATTATGGCTTTGTAATATAGCTTGATATCTGGGATGGTGATTCCTGCTACTTTATTCATCTTTCTCAGGATTGCTTTAGCTACTTGGGGTCATTTTTGACTTCATAGGAATTTTTAAGTATTTGTTCTAATTCTGCGAAATATGATGTTGGTATTTTAATAGGGATTGCATTAAATCTGTAGATGGCTTTGGGTAGTATGGACATTTTAATGATGTTCTTTCCAACCATGAACATGATATATGCTTCTATTTATTTGTATCTTTCTTAATTTCTTTCTTCAGTGTTCCATAGTTTTCTGAGTACAAGTCATTTACTTCCTTGGTTAATTCCTAATTATTTTATTCATCTTGTTGCTATGGTAAATGGGATTTGTTTTCTAGCTTCTATCTCTGATGTTTCATCATTGGTGTATAAAAATGCCATTTATTTCTAGATATTGACTTTATGTCCAGGTATTTTGCCAAATTCAGTTATAAGGTGGAGTAGTTTTTTAGTGGAGTCTAAAGGGTTTTCTATGTACACTATCATTTCATCTACAAATAATGAGTTTTTCTTCCTCATTTACAATTTGGATGCTTTTGGTTCTGTTTCTTCTCTGTTAGTTGTAGCTAGAACTTCAAAGACTATGTTCAATAGAAATGTAGAGAGTGGACACCCTTGCCTTGTCCCTAATCTTAATAAAAAGGCTTTAAGTTTTTGCCTGTGAGTATGATGTTAGCTTCAGGTTTCTTATATATGGCCTTTATTATGTTGAGGTATGCTCCCTATACTTCCATCTTGCTGAGGGTTTTTATCATAAAAGGATGCTGTATTTTATCAAATGCTTTTATGGCATCTATTGATATAATCATATGGTTTTTGCTTTTCAGTTTGTTTATGTGGTGTATTACATTTATTGATTTGCAAATACTGAACCATCCTTGCATTCCTGGGATGAGTCCCACTTGGTCATTGTCTATAATTTTTAAAATATATTGCTGGATCTGGTTTGCCAATATTTTGTTGAGAACTTTCACATCTAAGTTCATCAGAGATATTTGCCTGTAGTTTTCTTTCTTTGTTGGGTCTTGACCTGGTTTTGGGATTAGAATAATACTAGCCTCATAAAGATTTTGGGAGTTTTCCCTCTTCTTGGATTTTTTGGAATAGTTTGAGGAGAACGGGAATTAATTCTTCCCTAAATGTTTGGTAAAATTCACATGTGTATACATCTGGCCCAGGGCTCTTGTATGCTGAGAGTTTTTTGATGACTTCTTCAATTTCACTAGTTGTTATTTGTCTATACAGGGTTTCTACTACTTCTTGATTGAGTTTTGGTATGTTATACATTTCCAGAGATTTGTCCATTTCACCTAGGTTGTCAAATTTCTTTTCATATTGTTATATGTAGTAATTCCTTATAATCCTTTGTATTTCTGTTTTATCAGTTGTGACTTCTCCGTTGTTGTTTCTAATTTTGTTTATTTGGGTCCTCTCCCTGTTTTTCTTGATGAGTCTAGTTAATGGTTTGTCAATTTTGTTTATCTTTTCAAAGAACCAGCTCCTGGATTTCTTGATCCTTTGAATTGTGCTTGTAGTATCTATATTGTTTAATTCTGCTTTGATCTTGATAATTTTCTTCCTTCTGCTTGCTCTGAGTTTTGTTTGTTGTCACTTTTCTAGCTTTTGAAGCTTTATGGTTAGGTTGTTTGTATGGATATCTTCTAGGCTTTTTAGGTAGGTCTATATTGCTATGAATTTCTCCCTGAGTACTGCCTTTGCTATGTTCCATAGGTTTTGGGGTATTGTGAATTCATTTTCATTTGTTTCCAGATACTTTTTGATTTCTTCTTTGATCACATTGTTAACCCATTCATTACTTAAAAGCATGTTATTCAGTCTCCATGAGTTAGAGTGTTTTTGGTTTTCTCCCTTGAGATAGGTTTTGAGTTTCAAGCCATTGTGATCTGAGAAGATGCTTGGTATGATGTCAATTTTCTTGAATTTGTGGAGGCTTCTTTTGTGTCCTACCATGTGGTCTATCTTTGAGAATGTTCCATGTGCATTAGAGAAGAATGTGTATTTCACTTCTTTGGGATGAAAAGTTCTGTATATGTCAGTTAAGTCCATTTCATCTAGAATGTTGTTCAGTGTTCCAATATCCTGGGTTTTTTTTTTCCTTGGAAGATCTGTCCATAGTTGATAATGGGGTATTACAATCTCCTACTATTGTATGTTGCTTTCTATATCCTTCTTGAAGTCCTCCATGATTTTCCTTATATATTTGTATGTTCCTAGGTTGAGTGAATATATATTTATAAGGGTTAGGTTTTCTTGATGGATTGTTGCCTTAAGTATTATGAAATGCCCTTGTTTGTCTCTTTTTATGTTGTTTATTGTGGAATATATTTTGTCTGATATTAGTATTGCTACCCCAGCATTTTTTAAATGTTCATTTACTTGAAGTAGATTTTTTCATCCCTTCACTTTCAGTCTGTGTTGATCTTTTTTTTCTGAGGTGGATCTCTTGAAGACAGCTTACATGTAGGTCATGTTTTCTTATCCACTCAACTACCCTATGCCATTTTATTGGTGCATTTAATCCATTTATATTGAAAGTTATTATTTAGAGGTACTTCTTCATTGACATTTTTCTCCTTTGTCCTGTATTCCTCTTTATCTCCCTTTGTTTCTTCATCTTTTTAAGGCAGGCCTTTTAGCATCTCTTGCAATGCTGGTTTGGAGGAGGTGTATTATTTTAGCCCAATTTTGTCTGAGAAACTCCTTATTTCACCTTCCATTTTGAATGGAGCCTTGTTGGGTAGAGTATTCTTGGTTGCAAGCCTTTGTTTTTTATTACTTGGAGTACTTTTTGCCATTCCCTTCTGGCTTGTTGTGTTTCTGTTGAGAAATCATTTGATAACCTTATTGGAGCTACCTTATATGTCATTAACTGTTTCTCTCTTGATGCTTTTAGGATTCTCTCTTTGTCTTTGAAGATTGACATTTTAATTATGAGGTGTCTTGGAGTAGGCCTGTTTGTGTTCATCTTCATTGGGACCCTCTGTGCTTTTTGAACTTGAATGACATTTTCACTCATCAATTAAGGGAAGTTTTCTGTTATTACTTTTTCAAACAGGTTTTCTATCCCTTGCTTCTCTTCTCCTTCTATTATCCCTATGATACAAATATTGCTGCTTTTCATATTGTCTTGTATCTCCCTTAAAACCTTTTCATTCTTTTTGTCTTTTTTCATTTTGTTGCAATATCTTGTTATTTTTTTCCCTGTTGTCTTCCAATTCACTGATCTGGTCCTCTGTTTCATCTAACCTGCTTTGAACTCCTTCTATTGTGTTCTTCAGTTCTGAGATTGTGTTCTTCATTTCCTCCTGTTTTTTACTGATGGTTTGTATGTCCTGTTTAATGGTGGTGTAATTTTCAGTAAGTTCCTTATAGTTCCTGGAGTTCTTTGAAGTTTTCTTTGAACTTGGTGCACTTGTTGAGTTTTCTTACAATGCTTTCTTTGAATTCAATGTGTGATAGCTTGCTTGTTTTTATTTCATTTCTGAGTCTGTCTGGTGGTTCCTCCTTTCCTTTTGGTGATGGACTGTTTCTTTTTCTCCCCATTTTGGGTGTCTGTTGTTGCTTGTTTTAGTTTCTTAGATTAATCTACTTTGAGTCCCTGCCTTCATGGAGAGCCCTTCTGTGTTAGGAGATGTGCCGGGTTAAGTCATGCAGTCTCCTATATTTCCTCAACCTGTTGCTCTTAGGGTGCCCTTTATGTCATTAACTTGGGCTGTGTGGTTAAATTTTGGATTTGTTTTATGTGTTGCTCCTTTTACTCCAGTTGGCTGATTGAGAGACACTCCTTCTATCATGTCTCATATACTGTTATTGAGCTGCTTGCTTCTAAAACAGTACCACCAGTTCAGGCAAAATAACCATACCTTCAAAGATATCTTACTCCTTTAATCCCACTTGTGACTGCATATGAACCTAGGTAAATACCCATCACCTTCAAGGTAAACCCCACCGTTAATCACACCCTCAGCTGCAAATGAGCCAGTCTTAATAAGGATGTAGATATGATAAGACTATTATAAGAGGGGGAAAATGTTAAGTTGACTAAAGTATAGATAATATTGAAGGTTGCAATGAGGTAGCAAAGGTAGTGGGGATGTAAGAGAGTAAGTCAACTTTATCTCTTATATAGAAAAGGTGAGGGGGAAAATCAGTGTGTATGATTTTCGAGTGCGAGTGAACAGTATTAAGCTTGGCTAGAAGCTGTATACACACACACACACACACATACACACACACCACACACACACACACACACTATGGGAGGGAACAAACATAAGTGAGAGACCTACCATAAGGAAGTTGACTTAGAAATAGTAGTGAAAAAGGAAAAAGGGAAAAGAAAAAAAATGGTTCAGGTAAAGAAGAAAGGAGAAAAAAGAAGAAAATGAAAAAGAAGAAAGGGAAAAATAGGAAAGAAAAATGGGAAGAAAAACAGAAAAGGGAAAAAGAAAAAAGTAAAATGAAAAAAAGAAAGAAGGATTAAATAAAAATGTGAAGTTTTGCAGCATTATTTCTAGAAAAATTTTAAAGTGAAAACACATTCTAGATTTTGTGTCATAATTCTTAGTCAGTTCCAGTCCAACCCTCATGTTGAAAAACCATAAACTGAATTTTTAATTCTTAATAAATTCTGTCTTCACCTTCCCCACTTGGAGACATAGCCAAATTTTTTTAGGGAAGGCATCTAAGCAATAAATACAGCTTTTCCTCATCCTTTAGTTGTGTTGGTTATATTCAGTGAAACCTCATGATAGAATCTTCAAGAAGGTAGTATAGGGCATACTACTTTCTAAATTTATTTGAACCTCCAAACATATATATGCATATATATGGAAATGAATGTTGTGCATGTGTGTATGTGCACATATGTGTATGTGTGAGTGTGTGTGTGCAAATAACCTCACACATAACACTCTAAGAAAGACTGATATTGTGGAAATTATCCTCATCTAAGATCAGGAAACCTGTGATCTTGCTTCTAACTATGTGTATTTTGGGGAGAAATCCTTCCCCTCATTAATATCTTAACTTTCTTCACCTGTAAATGAAATTGTGGGACTAGATGATCTCTGAAGATATCATCTTTATTTTTTAAGATTTTTGTTAATCTTTATTTTTTGAACCAGGACACTCATGGTGAAACATACGGATGTCTCAGTTGTCTAAGTTAAGGTTAGCGATTATAAATAATTCCTGGCATACTAGTCTTTCTCACTCATTCAAGAAGACAGAAATATAAGCCAGTGAGTGATTATGGTATATGGATATACTTGAATCTATTTACATTTTTTACTAGTAGCCACATACTTGAAATCTGTCACTAGTGAATAGTAACATGGAGGCTGAGAACTACTAGTCTGAAACACTTTGGCTCTGTGACTACAATCTAAGTAGTGTCTGAAAGAGCTACAACATCCTGGAGAAATTAATAGGAAATGAAACTTTTTTTCTTTTAATAATGTTATAGTTAATTTTGTAAATTAAGACAAGCCACATAGCTTTCTAAGGGATTCATATCTATAATAAAAGCAAATTCATACAATACCTGGTACTGACCTCAGTTCCAGCAGATTCACAGTAATTCATGACAACTGAACTGGAGCTCTGCAAACACATCACTCATATTTTTCTTGACTGGTGATTGAATGCTTTCTCATTTGTAGAGAACTTTAAAATCATGCTAATTTTTCCAATTTCCATTTGTATAGTTTACATTTTGCTGGGCTCTTTTGCTTACATTCCCACTGAATCCATATAATAACCCTGAGATGTAGGTTATGAGGTGGTCATTCCCCTAATTTTGGAGATGGGGAAAGAGTTTCATAGAGGTTAAGTAACTTGCTAAAAATTATACAATAACAGATCCTTAAGTCCAGTGCAGATGTTCAGATTCCAATTCTTTATTTTTTCTGCTCCCCTCAATTTTTTTTCAATCATCACTCTTTGCCTATCAAAGACCTATTAAATTCAGCCCTGGCTGGTGGCACAGTGGATAAGGTGCCAACCTGCAAACCCAAAGGTGGCTGGTTCAATTCCCCAGCCAGGGCACATAACAAGGTTGCAAGCCAGGTCTCCAGCCAGGTCCATGGCTGGGGTCAGATGAAAGGCAACCATACATTGATATTTCTCTCCCTCTCTGCCTCTCTCTCTTCCCCTCTCTCTAAAAATAATAAAATAAAATCTTTTTTAAAAGATCTATTAAATTCAATGGCCTATTCCTGTGTTATGTTATATTTAATTCGTTTTTCTTCATCATTTCATTCATTCAACAGATATTCATTGTTCATTCTTCTTCCTTGACTTTTCTACCTTATTAAACACTGTTAAGTATTCCTTTCCTTTTTTACAGTTCTGAACTACTTCTCTGTCACCTTCTCTGACTCCTTTTCCTCTCAGACTCCCTGAAGTGTGTTTCCCTAAACTCTGACCTTGATACTCTTCTGTTATCACTCTGTACTTTGCTCTTTGGCCATTTTGTTTTACTTTAAGCCTTCGATTATTATATCTGTGTTGATGACACCAAATATTTCTGTCTAGTATGGGAAAATTATAGATATAATGCTATGAAAGCTTGAGTAAAGTATCAATCAGTTACAGGAGTTATTTTTTTTTTTTTAAGGATGATAAAGTGGGAATCAGAAATTTTCTGGCAGAGAGGTAGCTTTTGAGTGGGGTTTTAAATTCTGGAGTAGGGTTTGCATATGCAGAAATGGTAGAAAAAATTTCCAATAGAAGAAACAGGTTGAACAAAAACACATTTGTGGGAAACAATAGAGCATATGTGGGAAACAGCTAGAATTTTTATTTACATTGTAAAATAAAAGAAAGGAGCACAGCGAATTAATGTTTGTTGAGAATTGCAGGAACTTAAGTGATAGCTATGGGACTTTTTAATAAAGGTGTTATTTATTATTTTCAGAAAGAGGGGACGGGAGAGAAGCAGAGAGGGAGGGAGAGATCAATGTGTGGTTGCCTTTCATCTGCCTCCAGCTACGGACTTGGCTGGAGACCTGGCTTGCAACCTGGTTATGTGCCCTGGCTTGGAATTGAACCAGTGACCTTTGGGTTCGTAGGCCAGCCCCTTATCCACTGTGCCACCAGCCAGGTTCCACCATGGGACTTTTGACTGTGTTTGAACCAAGGTATCAGAAGGTCCACCAGTTGAAATATACATGAACATGAAATATGGAGAAAATTCACTATTACACTTATAGTACTATGTTGTTACATGGCATCAAGTCAGTTTTGATACCTAATCACCCAAGAATGAGTAAACAGTCTCATAAGTTTCTCAAGGTAAGAAAGATAAAGATCAAGAAAATAACATGCAGTGATTTACTTTTGCCTTCTGCTGCATAGTGTTTGGGTCCAATCCACATGTGCTCAGGCTGTGGTGTCACCAATCACCAAATGCCTACAAAATGTAAGTGCCCCTGTGGGTACACTATCATACCTTGATGTTTTTTAGTTTCTTGAGAGAATGGTCTATGGTCCTTTTATTTTAATTATCTATTCCATCCTCAGCATTTTATTGTGGTACCTGGAGTCAATAAAGTAATACATGATACTTAATTACTGTTAACATCATCTTTCAAAAGATTCCTGATCTTTGATTTCTTTGATGTTCTACAACATATGTCTTATATCTAGTGGAGAGAACTATAGTCTGAAAGCCTGGACAATTTCAAGTGTTCTACTAATACCATCCTAACTAGTCCCTCTACATCTCTTCTATGACTGGAGCATTGTTCAACCTTTCCATTTGGATGAGTTGCTCATCCTCTGAAATATTTTAGAACTATGCATATCTGTATCACACCATGACTCATTATGCATTCTAATTTAGCATCTATGTGTATATGCCTGCTACTGGGCTGTGAACCCCTTGCAGAAAAGAACTGCATTATTTCTGTGTCCCCAAGCATGTACTTAAGGCACAATAGACATTAAAATATTATACAGTGAACATAGGACTGATTGTTCAAAAGTCTGTTTTAAAAATTACTACATTTATTGCATTTATTGCTTACTGTGTTCATAATACTCTAATTAATATACCATGGAATCAAATGTCTACTTAAAGTCCTTCATTACAGTTTGACATCATGAATATCCAACATCTGAATGATTCTTGGCATCTCCTCCAAATGTGATGTCATCTTGTAATTATTGGCTAAGTCTGCCTTATATTCTAAGGATGCTGGCAAAGTCAGTTCTATATAAAATAACTAGCTTTGGCTTTTAAAAACAGTGAAGCAAGTTCAGAATGATAGATTAGATGAAAAATTCCTGCTCAGCACAAGAGGAATAAAATTTCTTCTTGCCAAATCTTCATGAAACCTTAAGAACTTCTAAACCCTACTGATAATGCCTTTACTTCTCTAGGAATAGATTTTCTGTGAATACAATCACTTATCACATATACTAAAGCAAGTCACAGTATAAATGTAAAATTATTACAGGTTTATATGATGTTTTCCCATTTACTTTCATCAGGTAATCTAGGTCTATTTCCCTGATACAAAGTTACAAAGAAGATATCAAGGAAATAAGATAATAGATTCTGATTTTCTTTTCCAGCACATCCCTAACAGGAATCTCTATCCGGTCAAGATATTTTTATGTAATAATCTTAAAAAGCATTTTCTTCCCTCTCTCTTGCTTTAAGCATTCCAAACACAGTTCAGATTCATGGGACTCACTGAAGATTCCCTTAATCACTGACTGCTGCAGTGAGCTCCCAAAATGCTATCATTGTATTCCAGTCAATCTCCAACTTGCTTATTTCTAACATGACAGTTCATTAAATTTTCTTAAGGCCTAAATGTCCAAGTTAGATAATACACTCTTATCTTCACTGATCTTTGTCCTCAATGGAGAATATGGCAAATGAGCAAGCATACAGGAAGACGGCTAGAGTAGTTTCTGAACTGGGATCCAAGTCACTATGATTTTTATCAAATTACATGCATAATTTTAATGGCATGGACCTTATTTCTCTGCAGGTTGTATAGTTTTCATTAGATTTTCAAATTTATCTATGATCACCAAATAGTTGAGAAACATGTGGGTTTACATCTCCTGGCCTTTTTAGGAAAGTCTTGGTCTGTGGTTTTCTCTTTGGCCAGACTCCTGGCTCCAGTGCCAAGGATGTCGGGAGTGGGGGATAAGCTTCATTGCTTCTGCCTGTGAAAAAAAATAGGGGTTGGAGTAGAGGAAGAAACTACTGGTCTCTCAGCAGAGTCTATTTGTTTAGAGGGCCACTGCAGTCCTAGAACATCTGCAGACCCACCCACTCTGGGAACCATGGACAGGGCAACAGCTAGAGAGGCACCAGTCCAGTACAAGAAGTGGGATACATGCCTGGAAAAGGGGCAAGTGCTAGGCAAGTGGCATTGTTTCCTCTCTGACTCCTCCCCCGATATACAGTGCCACAACGTGGTTAAATAGGTCACTTTCACTGATGAATACCTAAGGCTCCACCCCTTACAACATAACAGGTGCAACAGCTCTACGTAATAAACAGAGGCAAACACAGGAGCCTGTCAATTTGAGGAGACAGAAAAGTATGGCTCAAGAAAGGAAACAGATCAAGGTTCCAGTGAGCAAACTAAGTGATGAGGAGATAGCTAACCTAACAGATGCAGAGTTCAAAATATTGGTAATAAAGATATTGGCAGATATGCTCGTGCATGACAAATGCAGAAGGAAGAGGTGAAGGCTATGGTAAGTGAAACAAAGGAAAACACACACAAAATCAATGGTGAAGGGAAGGAAACTGGGGTTCAATTAAATGATCTGGAACATAAAGAAGAAAGAAACAGTCAACCAATACATAATGAGGAAATAAGAACTGAAAAAAAATGAAGAGAAGCTTAAGAACTTCTGGGATGACTTTAAATGTGCCAACATCTGAATCATAGAGGTGTCAGAAGGAGAAGAGGAACAGCAACAAATTGAAACCTTGTATGAAAAAATAATGATGGAATTACCTAAATTGGTGAAGGAAATAGACATACAAGTCCAGGAAGCACAGAGAGCCCCAAACAAGCTAGATCCAAAGAGGACCACACTGATACACATCATAATTAAAGTGGCAAAGATTAAAGATAGTAAATATTCAAAGCAGCAAGAGAAAAGAAGAGAGTTACCTACAAAGGGGTTCCTATTAAACTGACTTCAAAAAAGAACCTTTGTAGGCAAGAAAGAACTGACAGAAGTATTCAGTGATTAAAATCAAAGATCAACAACTGAGATTACTCTATCCAGCAAAACAACCACTTAGAATAGAAGAGCAGATAAAGTGCTTCAGACATCTTACAGCTAAAGGAGTCCATCATGACCAAGCCATTATTGTATGAAATGTTAAAGGGACTTAAGAAAAAGAAGGTAAAACCTATAAACATTAAAAAGACAACAAATTCACAACTATCAACAGCAGAATCTAAAAAAGTAAAAACAAAAACAAAGTAAACAAACAACCAGAATAGAACCAGAATCATAGGTATGGAGATCTTGGGGAGGATTATCAGCTGGGAGAGGGAAGGAGGAGAAATGGGTAAATAGTTCAGGGATTTGGAAACATAATTGGTGGGTATAAGATAGGAGGAAGTTAAGAATAGTATAGAAAAGGGTGAAATCAGGGAACTTATATGCACAACCCATGGACAGGAACTAAAAAGGGAGGGATTGTGGGAAGGAAGCGGGTACTGGGTGGACAGGAGCAAAGGGAATAGAAATTGGGTTAACTGTAACAGCATACTCAATAAAATCAACTTGAAAAGAAAATTAAAATAAACCATATAATGGGAGAAAAGAAAGTAAAATTTTTATTTACAGTAGCTTACTGGTGTACGTAGTCCTTAATGAACTTAGATTGAAGTGTAAAGCAAATATTCTATTAACTTTTTCCTTCCTTTTTGTGGCTACCCTCTTTTCAATGTACAACAGTAGTTTCTTGTCAAAAGCCTCCTTTAGTTGCCCATCTTGACTCACAGCCAAACTTATATACTGTGAAATATTAGCTCATATTTCTTAGTTCCATTTAACACTGTAGTTTACAATGTAATGTTTATTTCTAACAACATTCTGTGTTTTTGGACCTTTATACTATCTGACTCAAAGTCTTTTATCACATATAAAAATTTTAAACTGTGCTCTAGCAGGTTATCTTTCCTTTCATCTAATAAAATAATAAATTAAAGCACAATTTGTTCAAAATTCAGCAGGGTTGGAAACAAAAGTCTTTTGTTGTTTCACCTGCTTCCAGAATATACTGGGTCACAACATTTCTCCTGAACTGGAGAAACTAAGCACTGAGGTCATTGTTTATAAATGAAGAACTGAGGTAGGCAGCTTTTCAATGTGTTATTTAGTAAGATTGTCTTTTATTAGTTGGCCAAAGCCAGAAGTTGGAAAATGAACTAGTCACCAAATTCTTAGGGAACGTCCACTTATAGTACACTGATATTTGTTAAAATTAGGTGGTTTTACTGTTGGTGGGAATGCAGGCTGGTGCAGCCACTGTGGAAAACAGTATGGGGTTTCCTTAAAAAACTAAAAATGGAACTGCCTTTTGATCCAGCAATTCCACTACTTGGACTATACCCAAAGAATCCTGAAACGCCAATTCATAAGAACCTATGCACACCTATGTTCATAGCGGCACTATTCACAATAGCCAAGTGCTGGAAACAGCCCAAGTGCCCATCAGTGGATGATTGGATCAAAAAACTTTGGTACATTTACACAATGGAATTCTATATAGTAGAAAGAAAGAAGGAACTTGTACCCTTTGCAACAACATGGATGGAACTGGAGAGCATTATGCTTAGTGAAATAAGCCAGTCAGTGAAGGACAAATATCATATGATCTCACCCATTACGGGACAATAATGAGCAAGACTAACAACAAGCTAAACAGAACCAAGTATATGAATACAAGGAATAGGCCTTCAGTGGTCCGGGGGAACGGGATTGGGGGGAGAGGGGAGGCGGAGGCAAAGAAGGGGAGCAGCTTAGACAAGAACCTAGTATAAAGGAACCATGGACATGGACAACAGGTGGGATTGACTTTGGGGGCAATGGGTGGATGGGGAGGGGGACAGAGGGGAGCAAAAAGGGGATGGATGTAATACAACAACAATTAAAAAAAAAAAAAACTAGGTGGTTTTTGATTTAACACTTTTCTGACAACCCACAGATTTACAGTTAGTGTACACTATCCTTTCCTATTCTATTGCTATTTTGTATGATTTGATAAGAAATATAAATTAGATTGGAAAGAGCTATCTTAAACTTTTAAATATTGCTGGTTTCAATCTAGGGTACAGCTAGAAAATTAAAAGTTTATGCACATACCTGCCAGCTGTTCTCTTGCCCCTTACTTAATTGTATAATCACCTGTTACTGTCAACAGTAAAGTCAGATATCTTTGTTGCTTCTCTTAAATTTTTGTGAATTATATTTTATAAGATTTCATTTATTATTTTTAGAGAGAGGGGAAGGGAAGGAGGTAAAGAGAAAGAGAAACATCAATGTGTGGTTGCTTTCACCTGCCTCCAGCTACGGACCTGGCTTGCAACCTGGTTATGTGCCCTGGCTGGGAATTGAACCAGTGACCTTTGGGTTCGCAGGCCAGCACCTGTCCACTGAGCCACCAGCCAAGGCTGTGAATTCTTTTTCTTTTTTTTTAAGATTTTATTTATTATTCCAGAGAGAGAGGAAGTGAGAGAGGCAGAGAGGGAGAGAAACATCAATGTATGGTTGCCTTTCACCTGCATCCAGCCATGGACCTGGCTGGAGACCTGGCTTGAAACCTGGTTATGTGCCCTGGCTGGGAATTGAACCAGTGACCTTTGGGTTCGCAGGCCAGCACCTGTCCACTGAGCCACCAGCCAAGGCTGTGAATTCTTTTTTTTTTTTTTTTTTTAAGATTTTATTTATTATTCCAGAGAGAGAGGAAGTGAGAGAGGCAGAGAGGGAGAGAAACATCAATTTATGGTTGCCTTTCACCTGCCTCCAGCCATGGACCTGGCTGGAGACCTGGCTTGCAACCTGGTTATGTGCCCTGGCTGGGAATTGAACCAGCAACCTTTGGGTTTGCAGGCCGGCACCTTGTCCACTGTGCTACCAGCCAGGGCCTTGAATTCTTGAAATACTAACAGAAATATGCCATAATCAATAACTTAGAATTGTTATGATGTTTATTATTTCAAAGAAATTGGGTGAGAGGAAGGACTAGAAAAATGCTATATTGTTTTTTTTTTGGCAAGAAGTGTACTCAGAGGTAATATAATCTCATCTTGTATATCAAGTGACCCAAAGCCTAAAGGTAAATGGAATATTAATATCCTGAGTGAATTAGTTTTAATAATTTAGAAACTTCATAGAATTGTTTAGCAAAAATGAAATGTTAGTTTTTGAAGAAAGAAACTCTTACTCAAGGAATATTTAGCTTTGGTATGTCTTCCTTTTGAGGGCATTTGCTCAAGAAAATTCATTGACAGAATTCAGTAGATTTGTAAAAACAAATTAAATAAAATAATTGTGTCAAATTATGTAAGCACTGCATTATTGATTAACAATATGTGTGCATGTCCATGTAACTTGACTAAAACTATATAAATTAACATAAGGTTGGCTAAAAAAGTTTTAAAAAATATATTCATCCACTTCTATTAACTATAAATCAGTATAAATTAAAAAATTACAAACTGCATTTTTTTTCCCCACTGATTTGTTTGTGAGTACTGCCTGACTCTAATTTGAAACATGATTCTCATTACTTGAGTTTCCTGAAATTGTTCTCATCTAATAAATGTTATTCCTTTCAGTAAATGTGATATGATAAATATATAACCAAGTGTGATTTTATTTTCAAACCTTGTAAAACTTTCCATATAAATTTACAAATCAGAAAAATGAAGCTAGATAATGCATTCTAATTTTGGTTTAGAAAATATAGTTATTAATACTTCAATGGTCTTGAAGAGAGTAAGAAAGAAATGCCATAGTTAAGTATAACATTGGCCTCCATGTTTCCAAAAGATACAGATAAAGACTTCTAACCTATAGGAAAATACCAGGAAAATATTGCCTTGTGGAATCAGAGAGAGCTCTGTAGAATTGTACTAACAAAAGAGTCTAGAGCTACTTCTTACCACTCACCTAAGACCAATAAGAAACCATAAAAAGGCAACAACAACAACAACAACAAAAGTCCAGGACCATATGGTTTCAATGGTGAATTTTACCAAACCTTTAAAGAAGAACAAATACCAATCTTGAATGGGAGTGAATACTTCCACATGTATTTTTTGAGGCCAGCATTATCCTAATAGCAAAACCAGAGAAGAACACTACAAAAAAAAAGGAAAGAAAATGTACCTAATGAACATAGATGTAAATTCCTTAACAACATATTAGCAAACCAAATTCAGAAATACATCAAAAAGGTAATACAATATGAGCAAGTAGGATTTATTCTAGGTGTGCAAGGAAGAAGATTCAACATTCACAAATTAATAAACATGATATGCCACAATGAACAAGATGAAGGATAAAAAAGAATTTGACAAAATTAAACATGCTTTCAGATTAAAAACTCAAAAAACTGGGCACAGGGCATATGCACCTCAACATAATAAAAGCCATATATGACATAACCCCTGGCTAATATTATAATAAATGGTGAAAAGCTGAAAGATTTTCCTTTAACATCAGGAACAAAACAAGGGTGCCTACTCTTGCCACTTTTATTCAACACAAGATTTAGAAGTACTAGACAGAAAAATTAGGAAAAAATAGAAGGCATTCCAATTGGGAAGGAGGAAATAAAATTGCCTCTATTTAAAGATCTTATGTTATTATATGGGGAAAACTCTAGAATCTTCACCAAAAATATTAGAATAAACAAGTTTAGTTAAATTTCAGGAAACAAAATCAATACATAAAAATATGTTGTATTTCTATGCACTGATAAAAAATCAGAAAAAGAAAAAATCAACCTGTTTAAAATAGCATCAAAAAAGGAAAATATTTGGAAATAAATTTAACTTAAGATATAAAATATTTATACACTGAAAACTGTAAGACATTGATCAAATAAACTGAAAACTATAAAAATAAATAGAAAGGTATTTTGGACTCATGGATTGGAAGAATTAATATTGTTAAATCATCCATACTGTAAATTCAGTGCAATCCATACCAAAATTTCAAGGGCATTTTTTTTTCTTTTAATTTTATTGTTGTATTACATCCATCCCTTTTTTTCTCCCCTCTGTCCCCCTCCCCACCCACCCTTTCCCCCCAAAGTCAATTCCACCTGTTGTCCATGTCCATGGTTCCTTTATACTAGGTTCTTGTCTAAGCTGCTCCCCTTCTTTGCCTCGGCCTCCCCCCTCCCCCCTACCCCTTTCCTCCTGACCACTGCAGGCCTATTCCTTGTATTCATACACTTGGTT